>PVJA010052616.1:0-12277 GCA_004027025.1 Myocastor coypus
AGCATGTGGTGCCGGGGATTGAACCGTGGTCCCTGAA
Source organism: Myocastor coypus (assembly GCA_004027025.1). Taxonomy (NCBI): domain Eukaryota; kingdom Metazoa; phylum Chordata; class Mammalia; order Rodentia; family Myocastoridae; genus Myocastor; species Myocastor coypus. The sequence goes on from PVJA010052616.1 coordinate 38, forward strand.
GCCGCCCAAGCTTTCCCAAGCAGGCGCTTTAGATCACTGAGCCATCCCGCCAGGCCCCGGGACCGCGGTTTGATCCCCAACACCACATGCTGCGCCAGCCCTGCCCTCGGGCCGGGCTGAGCCGGCCATAAAAATGAGTGAATATACAAACAAAGGTTCTGAAACAAGAAACAAATAAATAAATAAAATAAAAAATTCTTTAAAAAACAAAACAAAACAAAACAAAACAGAAACACTAAATATGCTGGAAGAGAAAGTAGGTAGAAATTTTTTTTTTCTTTTTTGAGACAGGGTCTCGCTATGCAGTTGAGGCTGGCCTTGAGCTCACTTTTGTAGCCCAGGCTGGTCTTGAATTCGCACCAATACTCCTGCCTCAGCTTCCCGAGTGCTGGGATTACAGGCGTGAGCCACCACGCCCGGCAGTAGGTAGAAATCTTGAAGACACAGGGTATGCAGAGTTTGTGAATACCAAAATGTACGGGAAATACTTCAAAGAATCAACAACTGTGTTCTCATGTTTTTTTTCTTTTTGAGACAGGGCCTCGCTATGCAGTTGAGGCTGGCCTGGAGCTCACTTTTGTAGCCCAGGCTGGTCTCGAACTTGCACTGATCCTCCTGCCTCAGCCTCCTGAGTGCTGAGATTACAGGCCTGTGCCACCACGCCCGACCTTGTTCTCATCTTTTTTTATTTATTTATTTTTAATTTATTTTAATTTTTTTTCTTGTTCTCATTAAAAAGTTTTTGCACATCAATAGAAATCATCCACAGAGCATAAAGAAAACCCACAAATTGGGGAAATCTTTTAGTCAAGTGTTCCTCAGACCAGGGACTTCTACCTAGAACCTATAAAGAATTAGAAAACATTAGACTCCCCAAATTAAAGAATTCAATTAAAAACTGAGCATGAGATAAATACACACTTTTAAAATGAAGAAATACAAATGGCAAATAAATATATGAAAAAATGTTAAACATCATTAGTCATTCCAGAAATTAAAACATTTACGTTCCATTTTACCCCAGAAAGAATGACTATCACCAAGAAGTCAACCAATGACAAATGCTAGTGGAAATGTGGGGGAAAATGAACCCTTCTCCACTATTAGTGGGAATATAGATTGGTACAACCACTATGGAAATCACGGTTGAGAATCCTCAAAGAACTAGGATTAGAGGTCCCATGTGACCTAGCTATTACTCTTTTTTTTTCATTCATCCAGGTTTATTCTGTAACTAGAAAGCGAAATACTTCCGCAGAAAGTGCGGGGCGGGCTTAATCATCCTCCTCCTCATCGCTGGCTCCAGCCCCACCCTGGCCCTTCTTGGTGTTCTTCCTCTTCACGCGGCTCAGGCAGCCTCCCCTGCACGGGGAGCGCAGGGAGAAGTCGATGTGCTTCTGGGAGTCCAGGCGCACAATGAAGGACAGGATGTTCACCACCTGCTTGCAGACTCTCATGTGACGCTGGCGGTGGAGCACACGGGCGTGGTGGATGGACTTGGCCAGGCCCAGCTTGAAGACCTGGGTCTGCAGGCACCTCTCCAGGAAGTCCTCAATTTTGAGGCCCACGATGTAATCCAGCTTCATCTTGCCCTCATCCAGCACCCCAATGCGGACCAGTCGCCGCAGGAGAGCGTTGCCTTCGAAGAAACGCCGTGGGTCCTTCTTGGCCAACGTTAGCAGCTCCCGGGCAGCCTGCGGATCTTGGCCAGAGTGAAGTTGACCCTCCAACCCTCTCGCTTGTTCCGGAGACCATTCTCGCCGATCAGCTTCAGTTCCTGGTCAAGGCGGGACTTCTCGAAGGGCCTCTGCGGGGTCACGTAGGTTTTACGACAAAACCAGCTCCTCACCACCGGCATGCTGGCTCCGTGGCCCTGGCTGCGCCCGCGAGCCGACTTTGGCAACTAAGAGAAAGGGCTGACCCAGCTATTACTATTCTGGGTATTTTTCCAGTTGAATTGAAGAAATCATACCACAGCAATCTATGTGCACTCATGTTTGTAGCAGCGCAATTTTTCTTAGCTAAATGTTGGAAGCAACCCAAATGTTCATCAACTGAAGAATGGATAAAAAGATGTGTTATTTTTATACAATGGAGTATTAATCAACTGTAAAGAAAGATAAATTCAAAGCTTTTATAAGTAAATGAATATAACTAAGACCATACTCAGAAGTGAAATATATCAGACTCACATGTGTAAACATATTGTCTTTCTAGTGTAAGAAGCTGAAAGAGTAAATAAGATTCAAAAGGTACAATAGATACAGTGAAAGGGAAAAAAAAAAACCTCCTTAAATGGAAAAAAATAACAGCTATTGGGGAAAGTGCAAAAGAAGGAAGGAAGAACATACATATTACCTAAGATAATTTTACCAACTTCTACTTCTTGAAAGGAACAGTTAGTTTTTACATTGATCAATTTTACATGCCAAGGGGCTGGGGAGATAGTTCCATGGCATAAGTACCTGCCTGGCAAGTGCAAGGTCATGAGTTCAAACCCTGGTCCCACAAAAAAAAAAAAAAAAAAAAAAAATTACATGCCAATATCTAGTAATCTTAGCAACCACTTTCAAGATAAGAATATGCCATATAATAACCATTGTTAATTTCCTATCATCTTGTTTTGAAATTCCATATTGTTTAATTTTATTTCTCATTCTCTTTAAAATAAAAAGAAAAAAAATAATTAACAAAAGAATCAAGATAGAATAAGTACTGGTACAAATTCCTTAATATGAATGCTATGATTATGTCTTTCTAAAATGTGCTAGTAAAATTAATTTAAAAATAATTAGCATTTCTTATGCAATTCTGTAGGCTCAGAATACATACATCAATCTGTTTTATATCACATCACCTGATGAGGAAGGTCATAGGATTAAGGGAGGAGTCTGGCCATCACTCAGACATCCTCTGCATGGCTCTGCATGCATGTCCTTTCTTCCTCCATTTTGAGATGGACATGGGACCCAGAATCTGCTTAAACAGAACTCACCCACTCTTCCTCCAGCTATCTAGGACCTTTTCTTTTTCTTGGTCAATTAGAGCAGGAGATGGAAGGGAGATGGGCCCTTTGGAAAGAAAACAAGATATGGAGATATACAAGATGCCAAAGAAAAAATAGAACTTCAATTATGTTTTTGTACTAATCCTGCTGGGTGAATATCAAAGAGAAGACTCCTATTATCTTGTCTACTCAGTAGCAATCCTCCACCTCCAGGGAAACAGGAGATTCATGCCCAGCCCCTGAATCCTTGCCTGAGCACAAGCATTTGACCCTCTTCGTGCCAATCATAGCACTCTCTTTCCTTGGCTATGGTAACTTGTGCATTTATGAGCACATAACTAGAACCAGGCCAATTATATCCTTTTTTTAGGAGACTTCTTTTATCTTTTTCTTTTCTTTTCTTTCTTTTTTCTTTTTCTACAGGTTCTCACTACTGACTCATAGTGATCCTCCTGCCTCTACCTCCCAAGTGCTGGGATTACAGATGCGTGCCACTGCGCTGGACTCCATTGTTGGCTCTGCACACTCTAGAGCTGGGCTGGTGAGGCAGGTGGGGCCAGGAACCAAACTCTGGGCCCTGCATAGGAGGTTTCTTTAAATGGAAGCTCAAAGCTGGGTTTAATCCCTTAGCAAGGGGTAATGACATACCTTTCCAAATTATCTTATTGATACATTCTTTACCTATTGGAGACACTGATTTGAGAGAATTAAACAAGATATGTTGGTGCAAGTAAAGAAAATACATGAAGCTACCTTTTTCTCTTATCAATGAGCTGATTTTTTTTTTTTTTTTTTTTTGGTTTGGGGGGTCTGGAGAGTTATGTAGTTCTGAAAACACTTCTGCAAGGTGCATTTAGATGGTTAGACCACTTGTCACCACCATTGTCCTACTGCAGAAACTGCCAGGAGTGGCCATTATCAAAGCCAGGCCAATTAGAGTGAATTAAGGATGCAGTTTCTCTCTTTTTTTTTTTTTTGTGTCTTTTTGAGACAGGGTCTCGCTATGCAGTTCAGGCTGGCCTTGACCTCACTTCTGTAGCCCAGGCTGGTCCGAACTCGCACCGATCCTCCTACCTCAGCCTCCCGATCTCTTTTTTTTTTTTTTAATTTTAATTTTATTTATTTTTTCTTGTTTCAGAACCCTTATTTGTTTATTCACTCATTTTTATAGCCGGCTCAGCCCACCCCAAGGGGAGGGCTGGTGCAGCATGTGGTGCCGGGGATCGAACTGCGGTCCCTGAAGCCACCCAAGCTTTCCCAAGCAGGGGCTTTAGACCACTGAGCCATCCCGCTGGGCCCCCAGTTTCTCTTTTCTGTTGGATGGGAATTAAAAAACGTGAATAGCTATCATTCATCTTGGGCTTACAAGTAGGCTAATCTTGGGATGAGGTTGCTGGTAATAGAGAGATGAGCCAAGACTTTAGGTCCAACTATTTGTTTCTTCTGTCTGGACATTCTGGGTACAGGAATTATTAACCCCTTCTGTGGTTGAGGGTATAATCCCAAGCTTCTCGATTGACCTAGTAAGGGTTGATGCTATTTGAGTCCTGGTTCAAGTCAGCTCAGAAGCCATTTCTAGTGCTTTCCTTGGTCACTCTTTTGTCCTATGAACCATTATACTTCTCATCTTCTTTCCTAAAAGAAAAAAATGTTCCTGGAAACTTAAAAACAACCCTCTATACTGTAGGTAGGTTCTATGTCCACAGATTCCACAAACTAGAATAAAGATATTAAAGAACCAGGGGCTGGGGAGATAGCTCCGAGGCACAAGTGCCTGCTGGGCAAGTGCAAGGTCGTGAGTTTGAACCCTGGTCCCACAAAAACAAAAAACAAAAAACCAAAAACAAAAAACCAGTTGTATCTGTACTGAACACGTACAGCGTACAGATGTTTTTCTGGTCTTTAACAATTATTTATATAGTATTTACATTGTACTGAGAATTGTAAGTCATCTGGAGTGATTTAAAGTACACAGTATGATGTTTGTAGGTTATATGTGAGTACAGTAGCATTTTGTAAAGGGACTTGAGTGCCTTTTGGTTTTGGTATCTGCAGGGATTCCTAGAACCAGTTATACATGGAGACTGAGGGGTGACTGTAAACCAGAGTAGGTAGGAGAGTAAAAAATATGCATTCCTAATAAATTTGAGAGCAGAGCAAGGAGGTTGGAATTGGTTCTAAGGGGGAGAGATGAATATAGTTCAGATATCACAATGATCTCCCAAAAGACCATAGTATCTAACAGATAAACATATCCTTCTCATTGAAATTTTATGGAAAAAAGTGATTAGAAAAAAATGAGTAAAAGGCTCTTGGGAAAAATATATTGAGAAACACTACTATAATGAATCCCATGAATTTATTATTTAGATTCAAAAGTTACCCACTCACAGATAATCTTTTTTTAATACCCCTCCTTCATATTATATGGAATCAAATCTCGGATAGCATACAATTTTACCACAAATATTTCAGTATAAAGTACTAAAAACTTTTTAAAAAGCATAATGACAGTTTTATCACACCTAAAAATTAAAAAATATTTATTATCACAAAGTAGTCAGTGTTCAAGTTTCTAAGTAGATGTTCTAAACCAGATCCAATTTGTGATCACTGATACCAACAGACCCAAGCATAAGATTTCCCTTGGCTCTTTGTATATTGCCTTTTGGCTGGAACCGCCATCTTCCAGTAATTTGTCAAAATGACTAACACAAAGGGCAAGAGGAGAGGAACCCGTTATATGTTCTCCAGCCCTTTAGAAAACATGAGGTGGTTCCTTTGGCCACATACATGTATATTTTATTTATTGAAGCTATTATACTACCTCTAGCTGCATAGAGTCTGCATTTTGGGAATTTTATCTTTGTACCATTTAATATGTTTTTCTGGGCTGTAATCTGTTAATCAACTTCATTAAGGTATGATTTTTATGTAATGAACTACATATATTGAAAATATACAGGGGCCCCTGTAATCCCAGCACTTGGGAGGCTGAGGCAGGAGGACCGATGTGAGTTCGAGACCAGCCTGGGCTACAAAAGTGAGCTCAAGGCCAGCCTGAACTGCATAGCGAGACCCTGTCTCAAAAAGACCAAAAAAAAAAAAAACCCAGAAAAACCCCCAAAAAGCAGGGGTGTGGCAGGATGGCTCAGTGGTCTAAAGCCCCTGCTTAGGAAAGCTTGGGCGGCTGCAGGGACTGCGGTTTGATCCCCGGCACCACATGCTGTGCCAGCCCTGCCCTCAGGGCAGGCTGAGCTGGCCATAAAAATAAATAAACAAAGTTCTGATACAAGAAAAAAAAAATAAAATTCTTGGTGGCTCACGCCTGTAATCCCAGCACTCGGGAGGCTGAGGCAGGAGGATCAGTGCGAGTTCGAGACCAGCTTGGGCTACAAAAGTGAGCTCAAGGCTAGCCTGAACTGCATAGTGAGAGTGAGACCCTGTCTCAAAAAGACGAAAAAAAAAAAGAAAAAAAAAAAACAGTTTAAAAGTTTTGGCATATGAGTACATCCATGAAAAAGATATCACAATCAAAATAGAGCACATTTTCATTGTCCCTCTTGACACTAAGCAACCCTTTATAGGTGTCACCATTTACCAGCAAGACACAATGTGTATTAATATAATTTGACTTGCATTATTTAAAAGTTCAGATAGGATCGGACAATATGTACTTTACCTTCTGACTTTTATTCAGTATAATAATTGTGAGACTAATTCACACTGTTGCTTACATAAATACTTCTTTTTTTTTTATATTACTGAATAGTTTTCCGTTGAATGGACATGCCAGTTTGTTTGTTGCTGGTTTGTTTATGACCATTTGGACTTGTTTCGTTTTTGAGGCTTTATGAACAAACCTATTGCAATCATTTCTGTACAAGTCTTCCTCCCCTCCCCTCCCCTCCCCTCCCTTTAAAAATTTTTTTTTCTTATTTCAGAACTTTTGTTTGTTTATTTATTTATTTTTATTTATGGCTGGCTCAGCCTGCCCTGAGGGCAGGTCTGGTGCAGCATGTAGTGCTGGGGATCGAACCACAGTCCCTGCAGCCACCTAAGCTTTCCTAGGCAGGCACTTTAGACCACTGAGCCATCCTGCCGGGCCCTCCCTTTCCTTTTCTATCAAACATGTTCTACACCATTGAGCTACATACTCAGCCCTTTGTACAAGGCTTTCTGTGGACATACATTTCCTTTTCTCTTGAGTAAACACCAAGTCATAGAAAGTACATAGAGTATTTGATTTTACCACCATGAGAATTTTCCATTTCCTTATATCATTATCTACATTGTTGTGCTTTTTTTTTTTTTTGTGGGACCAGGGTTCGAACTCCCGACCTTGCACTTGCCCAGCAGGCACTTGTGCCTCAGAGCTATCTCCCCAGCCCCAAAGGCATTCTAATTTGTGTATTGTGTGTGTGTGTGTGTGTGTGTGTATAAGTTCTAGCTCCTTTGTATTTCTTATAACTTTTTAAATAGTTTACCAGGGGCCCGGCGGGATGGCTCAGTGGTCTAAAGCACCTGCTTGGGAGCTTGGGCGGCTTCAGGGTTGGGAGCTTGGGCGGCTTCAGGGACTGTGGTTCGATCCCTGGCACCACATGCTGCGCCAACCCTGCCCTTGGGGCGGGCTGAGCTGGCCATAAAAAATGACTGAATAAACAAACAAAGGTTCTGAAACAAGAAAAAAAAAAAAAAAGTTTACCAATTCATACCAAAAAAAAGCTCCCTGATTTTTTGGTTGGAGTTATGTTGAATTTGAGATCAAACTGGGGAGAACTGACATGTTAGTAATACTGAGTATTCTGATTCCTAATCAGGTATATTCGGCATATGTCATTTATTTGTGTCTTTTAGAATTTCCTTCAGGTTTTAAAAAAATTTTTAATTTAATTTAATTTAATTTTTTCTTGTTTCAGAACTTTTGTTTGCTTATTTATTTTTATGGCCGGCTCAGCCTGCCCTGAGGGCAGGGCTGGCACAGCATGGGGTGCCGGGGATCGAACCACGGTCGCTGCAGCTGCCCAAGCTTTCCTAAGCAGGCGCTTTAGACCACTGAGCCATTCTGCTGGGCCCCTGTGCTTTATTTTTTGTTATTTTATTTTATTTGAGGTTATGAGTAGAATAGATTTATCGGGGCAAAGGAAGCTCCTGTCTGAGAGAGGGACAGAGAGGGGTCCTGAGTGGGTGGTACCCAGGAAGCTGTCTCTTCCAGGGACTTTTATAGAGGAAAATCATGGTGTGGGGTGAGTCTAAGGTGGTAGAGAATGTTTGTGCTTTAAAACCCACAATATATTGTTATTATTTTTGTACAAATAATCTAGCTTTTAAAAATTAAAAAATGTGAAAAAATTCTTATATATTTTCTCACATGGTTTCCATGTTTGGGGCTTTTTATTGTTTCATACAGTTTCTTTTTCTTTTTTTTTTTTTTTTTTTTGTGGGACTGGGATTCAAACTCATGACCTTGCACTTGCCAGGCAGGCACTTGTACCATGGAGCTATCTCCCCAGCCCCCTATAGTTTCTGATTTCCACTCAGTATTATTTTCCTCTCTCCAAGGGACTTTTAAAAATATGTCTTATAACACGCGCCTGCTGATGATTATTTCTGCAGGGTTTGTACGTCTTTCCTTCACCTTTATTTCTGAAAAATATTCTCACCATATAATAGATTTCTACATTGACAGTGTTTTTTTTTCTTTTTTTCTTTTGGTGGTTTAATGATGTTGCTCCATTGCTTCCTTGACTATGTTATTTCTGACAAGAAATTTGTACCACCATTATTTTTTTTCTGTTCCACATTACATGCCTTTTTTCCCTAGCTGGCTTTAAGATGTTCTCTTGTTGCCTAGTTTTTTTTTTTTAAAGAATTTTTTATTTTATTTATTATTTTTATTCTTGTTTCAGAACCTTTGTTTGTTTATTCACTCATTTTTTATGGCCTGCTCAGCCCGCCCCGAGGGCAGGGCTGGTGCAGCATGTGGTGCCAGGGATAGAACCGCAGTCCCAGAAACTGCCCAAGCTTCCCCAAGCAGGCACTTTAGACCACTGAGCCATCCCACTGGGCCCCTTGTTAACTAGTTTTAATAAATTTGGTTATAATATGTCATTTTATTAGCTTTGGAAAGAATTTGGTTGTTGTTTCTTCAAAAGTTTTTTTTTTTTTTTGTACCTCCTCTCTTTGTTCTTTGGTGAATAAGAACTTGTTCACTGCTTGACCTTAATTCATAAATTACCAACTGACATATATTTTTGTTTAAAAATCTCAAATGTCACAGTTTTCCTCTTTCAAAGTTTGATTTTTATATCTTCAACATCTCTAGTGCCCTTTTGAATTTATGGTACATAGTTGTCTTAACTGTTTTAACGTCCTTTGGTAATTCTAGCATCTGGGTTAACATTCTCAGTTTTGATTTACTGCTTGTTCTTCTCATTATGGTTTTCATTTTTACTCCCACTTTGCATGTCTGATAATCTTTGATTGCATGCCAGATGTTGTGAATTTTGCTTTAAGTGTTAGATATTTTTGTATTTTTATTAATCTTCTTAATCTTTGCTCTGGAAGGCAATCACGTTATTTGGAAACAGTTCTGTTTGGGGGGGGGGTCCTTGCTTCTGTGATTTTCGTTTCATCTAAGATTTTTTAAGGTTTAGAGCCATGCTTAGTCTAGGGCTAATTACTCCATATGACTAAGGAAAGCCCATTGTGTATGTTCAATCCAATGCTCCATGAGTTTTTAGGGTTTACTGCCTGGCTGGTAGTGACAGGACTAATTCCAAACCTGTGAGTGCCCTATAGTCTTTCTAGATAGTTCTTTCTGCAGCCTCTGCATTTTCCTTGTATACATCAGCTGATCAGAAATCTGCTGTTCTCTGGAGGAGGGTGCTCTGCAGATTTCTAGGGCTTTCTTGGACAGCTTCCTCTTCTCTAGTGGCTAATCTAGAGTTCCGGCTGGCTTTGTCTTCTTGGATTATCAGTTGTGTCTGTTGGGACCTTTCCTAGTTTCCTTCCCTGGGGCTGTGGCCAGAAATCTCTCTCTCTGTTGCTGGGGCAATCACAGGATTCATTCATCTTGTTTATCTCACATCTCTCAGACATCATTGTTCTTTGTTGTCTAATGTCTTAAAGCCATTTATAGCTGGGTGTGGTGGCACACGCCTGTAATCCCAGCACTCGGGAGGCTGAGGCAGGAGGATTGGCCAGGCTACAAAAGTGAGCTCAAGGCCCGCCTCAACTGCATAGTGAGACCCTGTCTCAAAAAGACAAAAAAAAAAAAAAAGCCATATATATATATATATATATATATATATATATATATATATATATATATTTTTATTTATTTATTTATTTTTTTTTGGTCCAGCATTGCACTATGTGGCTCAGACTCAGTGATCCTCAGCCATACCTGGTTTCAGTAATTGCCGTTGTGTGGGGCCAGCAAGGCATGCGGTACTGAGGATTAAACCTGGGTCCTTGCACTTGCCAGGCAGGCGCTTGGACTGCTGAGTTATCTCACCAGTTGGGCTATGTATTTTTTTTTTTAAAGGTTTCTTATTTTTCAGTGGGAGGATAACCAAACAAAAACCTGTGAACTCTGCTGGATGGCTCTTCTTTTGGTAGCATTTTTTTCATGCTCTTTTACTAAGCTGTCCTAAAGGATTAGTGAATAATATGGTGAAAAGGAATTATAGGTTTCATTTTAGAAAGGAAATTAAATGAAGATCTCAGAATCAGTACATTGTACAGTACAGATTTGAAAACAGAGCTAATTTGAGCCAAACTCTTTGTACCAGGGTACAGTGAGCCAAAGTCTTTGTACCAGGGTACAGTTACTCCGAGGGCCATTAGACACAAGGAGAAACTATTTTTTTTTTTAAATTTTTTATTTTATTGTTTCAGAATCTTTGTTTGTTTATTCACTCATTTTTATGGCCAGCTCAGCCTGCCCTGAGGGCAGGGCTGGCGCAGCATGTGGTGCCTGGGATCGAACCGTGGTCCCTGAAGCCGCCCAAGCTTTCCCAAGCAGGCGCTTTAGACCACTGAGCCATCCTGCTGGGCCCCACAAGGAGAAACTATTTGCTAGGAGTTTTTTTTTAAAAATTTTATTTGCATTTATTTTATAATTAATTTATTCCTGTGCCATAAGTCTTTGTTTCTTCAGTTTCTTCTGGGATATCTTTTTCTTCTGTGCAACCTCCTCCTCTGGCTTAGGAACAATTTGTTCCTTTTCAGTAAGGATCATCTCAGTGTGGCAGGGGGAGCTCATGGATGGGTTAATCCGACCATGAACTCTGTAAGTACAGCGGCACATCTTGGGTGCTTTGTTCACCTGGATATGTTCAATAACCAGAGAATCTATATCTAAACCCTTAAGTTCAGCATTACTCTCTGCATTTTTAAGCATGTGCAGCAAAAATTCAGCACTCTTTTTGGGCCACTGACCCTGTGTCCAGCCCCACTGTTTGGTCTGGGCACACCTACAACTCCACCATCGTAACGTCGGAATGGCACACACTGTTTCTTTAATGTGACATCCTTTAGATACTTGGTGGCCTTTCAGGTATACACACCCTTGATGGCCTGGGCAGTTTCACGTGTATTCTTAAAATGAACGCGAAGCCGGGCATGGTGGCGCACGCCTGTAATTCCAGCACTCGGGAGGCTGAGGCAGGAGGATCAGTGCAAGTTCGAGACCAGCCTGGCCTACAAAAGTGAGCTCAAGGCCAGCCTGAACTGCATAGTGAGACCCTGTCTCAAAAAGCCAAAAAAAAAAAAAAGAACACTAAGATTTGAGCCTCTTGATTTGCATGATTTTATGGGGTTTTCTGGGTCAAGAGAGTAGCGAACCATTTTCACAGAACACTACAGGCTGCTTACAGGAAGAGCTTGCTAGGAGTTAACACATCTAGTTAGCAGGCATTTTATGATTGACTTTCAAGCCTATTATTAGCTTTGTGGCTTTGCATAAGTTACTTTGTCTTATTTTTAAAATCTAAGATATGTGGATGGTACAACCTAAATCACAGGTTTTTTTCATGACTTAAGAAGATGGTGGCGGAGGGTCCGGTGGGATGGCTCAGCGGTCTAAAGCGCCTGCTTGGGAAAGCTCGGGCGGCTTCAGGGACCGCGGTTCAATCCCCAGCACCACATGCTGCGCCAGCCCTGCCTTCTGGGCGGGCTGAGCCGGCCATAAAAATGAGTGAATAAACAAAGGTTCTGAAACAAGAAAA
>PVJA010052617.1:0-12323 GCA_004027025.1 Myocastor coypus
TTTTTTTTTTTTTTTTGTGGGCCTGGGATTCGAGCTCACAACCTTCCACCTTCCTGGCAGTCAATTGTGCCACTGAGCTATCTGCCCAGCCCCTTGCCTTAATTTTTTTTTGTTTTTGAGACAGGGTCTCACTGTGCACTTTAGCCTGGTTTCAAACTCACACAGATCCTCCTGCCTCAGCCTCCCAAGTGCTGAGATTAGAGGTGTGAACCATTAGGCCTGGCTTCTTTGCTTTTCTTTTTTTCCAGAAACTAATGATTGCACTCATGACCCTGTACTTGCCAGGCAGGCACTTGTTCCGCTGAGTTATCTCCCTGACCCCCTAAAAATTGACACTCTTAAACTGCTTAATTTTTTTATACTTTTCCCTCGGGTCATTTACTTGATTATCATCACTCTCTGTCAGCATACAGGCTCTCTCTGAAGGTGGGGCACTGTTTAAGTGACTGCGATGTCCCCAGATCCCAGCATGGGACGAACCTGACACATACGTGGTGCTTTGTGAATATTGCTAGGTGAACAAATGGCTTTGTGGCTTGGTTATGGCTGTGGAGGACCACTTGAGCATCTGTCCTTGAAAGTAAGAGCAACTGTCTGTATTTTCACTAGCCCCTATTTCCTTGTATTGCTATGTAAAGAGCTGGTTTCTGTTGATCCTTTCAAGTGACCTGGAGCAGTGTATACTGGCATAGCTGATGTGCTGGTGCTAGTCTTTGAATGTGGCACACATGTTTCTCTGTTAACCTACACCTGCTGCTCTTTAATGTGAGCCAGGTCCAGACAGGATGAACAGCCAGTGCTCCATGCGTGCAGCTGTGATGGATCCTGGAGACAGAGGCTATGACTTCTTGGGGCTGGGGGTCTGGGCAGGGAGGGAGATTCCTCCATGGCATAAGTGCCTGCCCAGCAAGTGGAAGGTCTTGATTTCGAACCATGGTCTCACAAAAAAAAAAAAAAAAAAAAAAAAAGAAAAGCTACATCGAATTTGAACCAACAGACTGCCGAAACATTAGACATTATCTCAGTAGCATTCTGCAGATTACTCTCTCTGCATATGACAGAGGTAAATGGAGGCCCCCACACCTAGCTCCACTCAGAGTACTCACCTACCTCCCAGGATTCTCAGTCATTGCTCCCAAAGGCACTCCTGCACTAAATAAAAGTAGTGAGGCCTTGGGTTGCTCCCTTGGTCTGGAAAGCCATCTTTATGGCTAGACTTAAGTGCCCTTGGCTCCTCAATAATTATAAATATGTTTCAGTGTCCTTATTTTAGCGCTGTGTGGCACTGGGAGTGGTAGATTCTAATTAACTTGATGGGATTCCAATAACGTATCTTTGGGATTGTTTTAGGCAGCTGAGATAGATAGAAATATTACAGGGAGTCACACAGGACCAGGCCCTGGACAAGATGACTTTCTAAGAAGAGACAGACACTCCTCTGCCATGGGCCAGATCTCAAGACAAGAGTACACAGAAGCAACTACATGCTTCCTTAAGGGTGGGCATCAGGGATTGGTATGCTAAATATCAATCACCTTAAATGACCCTAGAAAGAGTCATGAGCCCAAGCTCAGTAGGTGGTGTTCTTGCCTGCTTGCTATGTGACTTGCCTTCCCATTGGATCCAGATGTTAATCAATTTTACCTGAGAAATGGTGCTTGTAATCTCATTGGTTGGCCATAGTCTTTGTCCCGCCTCATACCCACCTAAGCGAGTTCCCATGTCTTCTCTATAAACGTCCCTGGAAGAGACAGCTTCTGGGGGACAGCCACTCGGGGAAGGCCCTTCTGTCCCTCTCTCAGACAGGAGCTTTTTTTCCCTCGATAAATATGTTCTGCTCATTAACTCCATTGGTTCCTAAAATTCATTCTTTGGTTTTACAGAACATGAACTCGTCCCAGGTACTTTTGAGGTTGGGGATCGGTTTTCCCTATATCATCTGGAGGTTCCCTATTGGAGGTCATGTACCCCAGCTCACATTTTTCTTCCTGCATCATGATCAGAAATACTGACTTCTTGGACTGAGAGGAGAACCTGGAGGCGACGCCTACAATTGGCACTCAACCTGGCCAGAAAGCACGGCCTTCTCAACACGACAACCACTACTAAAATACTGTGCAGGTTATCCACAGGACCTTGCATGACCAATTTAGAGGTAAGCAGTTCATTTTACTAATTATAGTGCTCAGACACAAATAGCAAATAGGAATCTATCCCTCAAGGGTCATAATGGGGCAAGTTCAGTCCTTATCTGCAGGAGACAAATAATTTAGTTTGTAATCATTTAGTAATAATTGATTACAAAACTGTTTTAAGATACAGACATTAAGTTGTCATCTAAGTATGTTTTTAGATTATTTCATGAGATAGCTACATCGTTACCTTCTCTTCCCAAAGCCGGTATACTGAATCTCAGAGTTTGGGATGAAATAGGTGAAAACTTTTATGTAGCTAAATCTCAAAAGAGAAAAATTCACCTGCAAACTGTAGCCACAAATAACTGGTGAAGATGGCCATTTCATTCATCCATTCTTTATTTATTTATTTATTTATTTTGCGGGACTGGGGTTCGAACTCACGACATTGCAGTTGCCAGACAGACCCTTGTGCCACAGTGGTATCGCCCTGGCCCCTGACATTATGCTTTCTTTCTTTTACTTTTTTATGGACAGCTCAGCTTTGAACCATGTTCCCTGCAGTTACCTAAGCTTGCACTTTAGCCAACTGAGCTATCTTGCAGCCAGGCCTTTTCATTCCTGCAGTGTAGCATCCCTGAAAGAAATGTAGATGGTTTACCATGACAAAACACTACTGGTAGCCGGGCATGGTGGCGTATGCCTGTAATCAACATTAGTAAGAACACAACTGCAACTGAGTCGTCTCAAAGCTGCTTTATTGCAACTATTTTCATAAATTGCTAGGAACCGTATTAAGTAGAACTACTCTATGCTTGCCTGATCTTATTAAATCTCACTCTAATCTCCCAGGTTTGTTGTCATCAGCTAACTAT
Organism: Myocastor coypus; assembly: GCA_004027025.1. Lineage (NCBI taxonomy): Eukaryota > Metazoa > Chordata > Mammalia > Rodentia > Myocastoridae > Myocastor > Myocastor coypus. The sequence goes on from PVJA010052617.1 coordinate 3,011, forward strand.
AATACAGATGCTACCATGAATCTGGATTCCTTTTTTGCTAAAGCCAGACAATTCCATAAATTCATTTTTCAAAACTCTAAACTTTTGATAAAAGGAAGGTGACATTATCATTATTATTATTATCATTTTTTTTTTTTTTTAAGACAGGGTCTTGCTATGCAGCTCAGGCTGGCCTTGAGCTCACTTTCTGTAGCCCAGGCTGGTCTCAAACTCACACGATCCTCCTGCCTCAGCCTCCCAAGTGCTGGGATTACAGGCATGCGCCACCATGCCCAGCTCCAAGGAATGCCAAATTCTCAGAGCAAAAACTGGATAAATCATGAGGTCCTGTCTTGCTTATCAGCTCATCCCTAGGCCTCAGCAGAGCTACCATCCCAGAGGTCATAGAACTAACCAGTCATGGCAAATGATTGTTACCCATATATCCTCTTTCAGCAGCTTGCCGGTTAGCTCATTTGTTCAAGCACCTGCATGGGCAAAGCCAGTCAGGTACTAGGGACCACAGTTTGATCTCTAGCTCCACATACCAGACCAGAACTGCCCTGAAGGCAGTATGAGTCAGCACCCCCCTCAAAAAAATCCTCCTCTTTTAACAAACGTAAATATATCCAAGCTTTTATAAATAGGTGCACACCTGTGCCCCAAGGTATCTGTCATATAGGTAAACAAAAGCATCATGTTTTACAACATTGCCTATCAATCTTTGCTAACTTATGGTTACAAACATTAACCTTAATATTGGTTCTGCTTACAGTAGTAAAAATCTTCAGAATTTTCTTGATAACTTCAAGAGGAAGCATGTTACAGGGACCCCATATGGTCCTCAAGGTCAAATAATGATTGAACACATACATCTTAAACGAAAAAATCAAGTAGCTAAACAGAAAGGGGCAACACAGAGTCAAAACTTTGCTATATGGACACTGTGAAGTGTGTCAGTATTGGATTTTCAGCAAATGCCCCAGAAGTGATCATAAAGGCTCAGGAAGAACTGGTTTTGGGGAGTTAAAAAAGAGAAAAAGAAAAAGAAATTTTAAAAAAGGAAATTGTACCCATTTACCTATGAAAGCCTTAATAGCTGAGTAATGCTCTGTTGTATAAAAATACCATATTTTTGTATCCATTCCTTAGTTGATAAACATTTTTTAAATTTAATTTAATTTATTCATTTTTCTTGTTTCAGAACTTTTTGTTTATTATTATTATTTTTTTTCCTGGCTGGCTCAGCCTTCCTTGAGGACAGGGCTGGGCAGCACGTGGTGCCGTGGATCAAACCGCAATCCCTGCAGCCACTCAAGCTTTCCTAAGCAGGCACAATAGACCAGTGAGCCATCCCTCCAGGCCCCAGATAGATATTTTTTTAAATTTAATTTCATTTTATTTATTGTTTTTTCTTGTTTCAGAACTTTTTTTAAAGAATGTGTTATTTTATTTTTTTTCTTGTGTCAGAATTTTTGTTTGTTTATTTAATTTATTTTTGTGGCTGGCTTAGCCTGCCCTGAGGGCAGGGCTGGCGCAGCTTGTAGTGCCAGGGATTGAACCAGGGTCCCTGCAGCCACTTAAGCTTTCCTAAGCCGGCGCTTTAGACCACTGAGCCATCCTGACGGGCCTGTTCCATCCGAATGGTGAACTCTAAACTTTGTGTCTGCAACGCTGTTGGGAGCTGCAGGAAGCCAGGAAATTGATCAAGTGTGTACAAGTGGGACTGGGCTTCCCTGCCTGGAGCAGAAAGCTGCCCTAGTATGAGAAAAACCTGTCGAGTTTAGGTCAGCTGATTGGTTGCTGGGTAACCTTGCATTATGGGATGCAAACCTTCTAAAGGTGTGAATAGAGGATCCTTGATGTGTGAGTGAGCAACCACCTCGCTCAACTTGCTTTCTTGTTCTTTCTGATTCCTACCGCTGTGCCTCCCAGTAGTTGAACCAGTTCGCAGTAAAGGCCGACGGATCCCTACATTTGGCGGCCCAACAGGGATCACGGTTCTAGGTAAGTGTGGGCGGAGAACCCACTTCAAGGAAGCCCGCACAAGGGGGGAAGTGGAGTAGTTAGAGCCGGCAGTAGTCCACACTGGTGTGCATTGGCTCTGGCTGCTAGGTGTAAAACTTGGGAAAGGGGCTCACTAGTGCCAGGAGGGCCTCACAAACGCCAGGAGGGGCTCAGTAGGGCCAGGAGGGCCTCACTAGGGACAAGACGGGCTCACTAGGGCCAGGAGGGGCTCATTAGGGCCGGGTGCGGGCTCATTACAGTCAGAGAGCTAAGGAGCTCAAAGAAAAAGGATGGAGAGAGGCAGCACAGAGGTGCGTTTGATTGAGTTAAGAATTGGGCAGACAGAGCCCCAGGAATCGCAGAGATGTATGCAGGTAGAAGTGGTTGTTGCATGCTTGATCCTTGTCTGTACTTTTGTTTTCTGGATTGTGATTTGAAGGTGTTTTTTCACCACAAGGGATTTAGCTTGTAGTTCTCCTTTACAGTCAAGTCCCGAGTCCAAGCCTGATGAGGGAGACGCCCCACCAGAAACTGCCTTTTCACAAAATCGCACTCAACATTCAATGGGCTTTGAGGAGCTACAAGCTGCAGACCCGGTTGTGGTTGCTCAAGGACAGTTTGCTAAATCTCAGATCGGGACTTCTGCCTTAAGGGAGGCAGAGCCATTTCTTTTATCTCCCTTGCAATTGGCATTAAAAGAAGCCAGACAGGCGAGAAAGTCCATGGAGGGTTTTCACCATCTCTACCCTATTTCTGAAGATCAAGACCCCAATTATTCTGGACAAGTTATACGTCTTCATGAAACCATACCCTTTATTTAAAGCCTTAAAAGAATTGAAACAAGCTGTTGCTACTTATGGCCCTACTGCTCCCTTCACTTTGAGTTTAGTAGAAATGCTAGGACACCAAATTATGACCACAAATGATTGGAAGGGACTAGCTAAAGCATGTTTAAATCCGAGAGATTATTTACTTTGGAAAGGAAATTTTTGTGAATATTGCATGGAACAGGGAGCTTGAAATGTGCTTCACAACTTAGCCATTACAAAAGATATGCTAATAGGGGAGGGGGCTTTCGCTAGCACAAACCATCTGCTGACTTTTACAGTGCAAACATATGAGCAGACTAAAGTAGCAGTGGTTAGGGCCTGGAGGGAACTCCCTCGTAAGAGTGCAACTTCCCTTAACTTGGCTTCTATTAAGCAAGGCCCTGAGGAACCTTTCCAAGATTTGGCTGCATGTTTATTAGAAGCCATTGAGAGGATTATCAGTGACACAGAAGCTGGCAAATTATTAGCTCAACAGTTGGCCTTCGAAAAGGCAAATAAATGGTGTAAAAAGGCTTTAAGAGCCCACAGGAAGGGAGCTGCACTGCCTGAGATGATCTGGATTTGTGCTGATACTGGCCCCTCATATGTTCAGGGTGCTGTCTTGGCAGGCCATTCATCTACAATCAAAAACCAGAGGTCAAAATAGGTTATTTGCTTCCATTGTGGGGATGAAGGACATATAGCCCAAGATGGTTCTGCGGCACCAAACACAACACAGACTGATTCCCTAGTTAAACCTTCGAGTCCATGTGCTAGATGTAGACGAGGGTGCTACCGGGCAAGTGAGTGCAAATCTAAAACTGATGTGGAGGGTTGACCCATTCAGGGAAAATCCCCATGGGCCCACCTGGGCCCCATCAAACAGTGGGGTACTTTTCCCTCCCCCACCAGAATCATCCTTGGTCTCTGGGGGACAAAAAGCCATAGTGGAGGATTGGACCTTGGTTCCTCCTCCAGAATGCTATTGACTCCAGATATGGGGCCCCGAATTATTCCTACTGGAATCTGTGGACCTATGCCTCAGGGTATGGTGGGAATCTTGCGTGTTTCCAGTTGTTTTGTTGTTGTTGTTTTAGAGAAAAGAGATCCTTAAATAGTTTAAACTTATGATTGGTTAGTTCTCCAATACCCAAAATGTGGGTATTTCCCTGTGGTTTGCATGGAACTTTCCAATTAGCGATCTTACAGGGCTTTCCAGTTTGCTGAAGGGAGGGATTTTATGTGGACCTCTTTGCAGTCAGGCTAAACAGAGTTCAGGAAAGAGGCAATGACACTGGAAATTAAACCCATGACCTGAATTCAACTCAGTCAGTCACTCTGAGTGCACTGGTCCTGCTGCCTTTGTCCTGCAGGGTTGTTGGCCAGTATTTGTAGACAGTCAGGAGGCTACCTTCCTTAAATGTGAAAATGTATGGCCTACTCAACTAAGTTTGTGGGACTAGAGGGCTGAATTCAGCAGCGTGAAGAAGTAAAACATTAACCTAGGAAGATAAAAGGGTAGAGAAATTAGGGAAGATCTTGAACATCAAAGACATAGGCCTTTCAGAAACAGATCTAAGGGCCTGTCAGGATGGCTCAGTGGTCTAAAGGGCCTGCTTACGAAAGCTTAGGTAGTTGCAGGGACCGCAGATTGATCCCTCGCACCACATGCTGCACCAGGCTGCCCTCAGGGCAGGCTGAGGTGGCCATAAAAAATAAAATAAAACAAAAACAAAAAATAAATTAAAAAATAAAATACAAATAAATTTCTTACACAGTGAAATACAAAATATTGCTCAAAGCTATTAAACAAAACAAATGAAAAGTCCTCCCACATTCATGGATTGCAATAGGTAATATTTTTAAGATAGAAATATTACCCAATTTTAATTTATACATTAATTTAAGTATCAGTTGGGTGTCATGGCACACACATGTAATTCCAGCACTCAGGATCCTACGGCAGAAGGATCACTCCAAGTCAGAGGTGAGCTTGGACTTGAACTGCAAAGCAAAACCCGATCTCAAAAGTAAATAAACAGGGGCTGGAGAGATATCTGTGAGGCACAAGTGCCTGCCTGGCAAGTTCAAGGTCATGACTTTCAACCCCGGTCCTGAAAAAAAAAAAAAAACAAGTAAATAAATATATAGCAAAATTTTAAACTTATTTTTGTAAATTTAGAAAAAAATAAAAAATTCTTATGGAATGAATACGAATAGAAAAAGTAATATTAAAAATAAAGAAGTTGTATATTTCACACTTCCTGATTTCACACTTACTGGAAAGCTACTGTAATTATCGTAGAAGCAGCATAAACAGAATATGATAAATAAAGAGCCAAGAGACAAATACTCATATATATATTCAAGCAGTTTTTTTTGTTGTTGTTTTGTTTTGTTTTGTTGTCTTTTTCAGAGAGTGTCTCGCTACACAGTTCAGGCTGGACATGAGGTGTCTTTTGCAGCCCAGGCTGGTCTCTAACTCTCACTGATCCTCCTGCCTCAGCCTCCTGAGTGCTGGGATTACAGCTGTGCCCCACCACGCCGGGCTAAGCACTTGTTGATAAATATGTTAAGACCACTCAGTGGAGACATTCTTTTCAACAAATAGTGCTGGCAAACCTGGCTATCAACAGGCAAAAGGACAAAGCTGGACCTGTGCTTTCACAATATGTAAAACTCATCTAAAAGTAGATGAAATGCCTAAACATAAAAGCTAAAAGTAGAAAATTTTTAGAATGCAGAGAGAAAAAGCTACATTACATTGAATTTTACAATGTTGTTTTTGTACAAGACACCAAAAGTAAAGACAGTGTACATAAACATGGAAAAAATGGGCTATCAAAATTTACACATTTTGGGCCCGGTGGGATGGGTCAGTCATCTTAAGGTGCCTGCTTAGGAAAGTTTAGGCAGCCACGGCGACCAAGGTATGATCCCCGGCAACACATGCTGCCCCAGCACTGCCCCCAGGACAGGCTGAAGCAGCCATAAAAAAAAAAGTTGTATAAAATGCCAAGCCCTAAAAGTATAATTTTAATATATTTCCAACAAAAGTTAATAGGTTTTATTTTTCTTGAGGTAGAGAAGTTCATTTCTATTTTCCATTTGTTAATTTATCATTACTATAACTGCGTGACTTAGACTGGATATTTGTGTAATGACTGTAAGCCTCATTTTTTTTTTGTACCAAGAACAGATTTGAGGACCTCATCCTTGTCAGGTAGGTGCTGCACCATTGAGCTAAATCTCCATCCCTGATAATTTGTAATGAGTAACATTTTTTTCAGCCTGGGGTTCTGGAGGTCCAAGTCAAAGGGCCCCATCTAGTGAGCAGGCTCCATCTTTCTGGTGGGGACGCTCTGCAGGGTTCTACGGCAGAGTTGAGATGATAGAGGTGTACACAAACACTGGGCCAAGGCGGTTTTTGTAAGGTAGCACCTGCTTGTTGGAAGTTGCGGAAGCTGGAAAATCAGTCAAAAGTATGTAGGTAGGACTAGGCCTCATTGCCTAAATTAAGCAAGCTAACTCATTCCTGAGAAAGCATCCTGACTATTAATGTCTGGTAGTAGTCACTAGGCAACTTTGTGTCATGTGTCAATAACTTTGCAAAAGTATAAATAAAAGTAGATTTCATTGTGCTGTGGAGTTAGTCTTGCCTACCAGGCAGATCAGCTGCCACCTAGCCCACCATTTGTTTTCTTGTCTTTCTCCTTCCTCCAGTCGTTTGTCCATGGGTACAACTGATCTGACTGAGACTAGTGGATCTCTAGACCTGCTATGGCTGTGCCACTTGATAGATGACTCAGTAATCCATCAATCAGTGACTGAATCACTCCATTAGTGACCTAACCACCTCTTAAAAACACTTCCTCCACAGAATTTTCAACATCAAAGAAAATTAAATTTCAATCTGAACTTAGGTGTGGATTCTGAAACCATAGCAGATTATATAGAAAAAAATTAAATAGTGAATGTGGCTAGTAAGATTCATATATATATATTTCACACATATATTTCATATATATATATGTGTGTGTGTGTGTGTGTGTGTGTATCTATATATATGATATTGGTGTGTCTTTAGATAAACTAAAGTAAAAAAGAAAGTGAGCCGGGTGTGGTGGCTCACGCCTGTGATCCCAGCACTCAGAAGGCTGAGACAGGAGGACTGATGTGAGTTCGAGTCCAGCCTGGGCTACAAAAGTGAGCTCAAGGCCAGCCTCAACTGCATAGTGAGACCCTGTCTCAAAAAAGACAAAAAAGAAGACAAAAAAAAAAAGACAGTGAATATCAGAATTGAACCATACCTGAGCCTAAGAGAACTGACAGGAGGGCATCATTGGTCAGCGAGGTTCCTGCCCATGAGGAGAGACAATGCAGGAATCCCCACCAAGGAGAAACACCTAATATATTGCTGGCTCTCTGTTTGAGATGCTTTTGCAACTTGTAGGAGTTTTCTTTGACTACTCCTGTCTTGTCAGAATGACAACATGCTTCCTCTAGCAAAGGACAGGTTTCCCCTCTTTGGGCTGTCAGGGAGTCTAGGGTCCACTGGTTTTCTTTTTTTTTTTAAACTCTTAAGTTTTGCAAAACAACCATGGCCAAAGACTCAGTTTGTTTGTTCAGGGTGTCAACTTTGTTTTGAACACTTTCAAAGTCTCTGAATATTTGGTTGGTCAGTAGTATATACTGACTCTGTCCTAACCCAAAAGTTGTCCTACCCATGGCAAAGACATCTGCTATTGCTGTGCCAACCCAGATGGGCAAGAGCATGAGGTCTCATTTCTGTCAGGATTCAAGGTGAGACAGAGGGCTCTAGTCACCAGGGTGAATGTTTGAATCAGGACCAAGAAAGCAGTGCCACAGAGGCACATGTGTCTTGGGGAGAAAATAGCACAACGAAGGTTCCATTATTTGCCTGAAGTGAGGCACCAGGTTGGGCTATAGAGGTGAGTCAGCTACACATGTGGAAACCCTGTTTCCTAGGAGGAGCAAGTAGAATTTCCCACTGGGCTAGGCTGGAGAGGCTTAGAGCTGGACCACTGAGATTTGAGTAAAGTGGAAACATCTGCAGTTGAGTCTAAAGTTAGGGCAGTGAGCAGCACACAAAGGCAGCAGTGTTTGCCCAGAGTGGGGTTGACCTGCTGGAGAAGAGCATGAGTCTCATTTGCTAACTATACCAAATCTGGGGCTTGTGGGGATAGATCTCTAGTGTCATTTTGGGTTTGCTCAGGTTTGAAATTTGTGAAAACCATGGGAGCAGGGACTCAAATGGTGGGAATAAAGACCTTTGGAATGTGAACTGATATTGCTGGATCTTTTATCGTTGCCATCTACTTGAAGGACCAGCAGGTGGCCTGAGGCCTGGCTGGTGTCATTGCGGTTATATACATGATATTAAAAAGGATCATTGGCACCTTTTGCACAGTGTGTAAGGGTTGGGAACAGAGCGAAAGGAAGCCTTCTGTTTGCGAGGAGAGCTTTACCAAACCTTCGTACCATTGCTTTTCTCTTCCAGGCCGATACATATTAACCCACCTCCAAACCTCACAGTACCAGTTGTGTAAGTTATTACACATATCATCACCTATTATGTAAGGGTATTCTTGCCAACTTTGACAAACATACTTATTCTTGGTTTGGTAGGTTTGTTCCTTATCTAGGTCACCATATCCTGTGTAATAATTGTTAGTGTTTTTGTTAAGGAAGGCATTAAAATACAAGGTCGCAGCAGGCTGGTGGGGTCTCATCTAGTGTGGGTAAGGAGACCTGGTGTGCCCTGCACCTGTGCTTGGAACTCCCATTTTATTTCTACTTTGGTATATGGAGGTGACCTTAGTGCAAGCTGAGGATAGTTTTTGGTGAGATCTCATGTTTAGCTTCCAAGATTTTCCAAATCATCATCTCCCTATGTTGAGCATTCTGTGGTCAGTTTGGCAGCTTTGTCCAAGATTTGTTTCTCAAAGGTGACAGTATCTTTTACCTATGTCCCTTGCAATATATGGAAGCCACCTTTTTGGTTTCCATACAGTAAGCAAAATCTATATGATTTCATCTCTGTGTTTAATTTGTTTTCTTTTGGCTGTCAGAATCAAAGTTGTCAAAAGCATATGTGGAATCTGTGTAAATGTTTACCTTTTTGCCTTTTGTTCAGTTAAAGGCTTACAGGAGAGCCCACAGTTCATCAGTTTAGCCAACCAGTTTTAGGGAAGATGCCAGCCAGGAGCACTTCCTCAGTGATTACAGCTGCTTAGCCAGCTTGACATTACCCGTTTCTGACCAAGCCACGGAATGAACAGAGTGCACTTACTCACCTTTGGTCAAGGGCTCTATCTGCAGGTCAGGAAAGCAGGCAAAAGGCAGTCATGGTCTGGCTGTCTGAGCTGTGTGGGCAAACCAGTGGCTGGATTTACAGCTCTGACTGCTGGAATGTAATTTGGGGCTTTCTGACAAATAGTCCTTGATACTGAGTGATGTGGCTGTTCAAGAGGCAGTTGTGTCCCTGACTACTGGGG
>PVJA010052618.1:0-12346 GCA_004027025.1 Myocastor coypus
AAAAGGAAAAAAAAAAAAAAAAAGAAAAGAAAAGAAAGAAAGAGCAGCTCTGTGAGTGAATACCTAGTGCTTACATAGCATGTGAGAAGGATGCTTCTAAATGAAGAACTATTGCCTTTATTATCTAATTGTTTCAAGAAAAACAGATGAGTTCCTGCCAGAAGTAAGGGCTGTCAAGTTTTATGTATTTCACTGAGAATTCTATTCTGAAAGAAGGAGGCTCACTAATACTTAGAAACATTTGTGACTATTATAAGGCCTAAATAAAAGTATACCAAGCCACATATTAGCATACTAAACACACCCTTAAAAGCAGTATATTTTTAGGATGGGCTGTCCCACAAGCTAGAAAGAATCTAAAAAAGTTTAGGTGCTTGAAAGAATGCACATTTGCACCAAAGCCAAGAGTGAATTTTTTATGTGTGGCAGAAGCAGACAGCTGCTTGCACCTGCCTTAGCTTCTTCTATTTTTCCAGCTAAAGTTATCTATTCCAGGATTTTATGTCATGTGGTACAAGGCTTTGGTTTCAGTCAGTTACTAACACAGGAGCTGGGATATAATTGACGTTTTTTCAGACTAAAAAAAAAAGCAATTGGCTGAGGACTCTGATAGCAGTGCTTAGCACACCAGGCCTAAGTGTCAGGTTGTGTGCTGGGGCATGAGTGCACTTTGGCTTCTTTTTTTTTTTTTTTTTGAGACAGTCTCACTATGTAGTTTAGGCTGGTTTTAAACTCATCCTATAGCTCAGGCTGGTCACAAATTCATAATGATCTTTCTGCCTCAGCCTCCCAAGAGTTAGAATTATAGGAATGTGTCACTATGCCCAGGGTTCTCCCTGAGATACTGCATTGTTGAGACTGGGCTTAAATTAGCAATCCTTGGTTTAAGTTTTCCAGAGTGCTGAGATTGTAAGTATGTGCCACTATCTTAGTTACTCTTCTCTCGATGCTGGGCCAAACACCCAACATTCAAAATGAGAGAAGGAAAGATTTATTTAGCTCACAGTTACTGGAGGTTTCAGTCCACACTCTGCAGAAAACCACATGGCAGAGGGCAACCTTTCATGGTGGTAGCTACCAGCAAGAGAGCAGGGAGAGCTAGTTGCTCGAGCTGCTAACTTCTCTGCCTTCCTTACATTGAAATGCAAATCCCTTGCCCCAGGGGAGGTGCAGGACCCATTTCCACAATAATCAATTACAAATTCCAGGGGCTGGGGAGATAGCTCCGAGGCACAAGTGCCTGCTGGGCAAGTGCGAAGCCAGCCATCCATGACACGTAGACACAAACCACAACAGCCACCATGCCCAGCTTACAAAAATTCTCAAAACAAGGTCTTCGTGAAAATTTCCAGACTGGACTCAAATTCATGATCTACTTTTCTTGCCTCAGCCTCCCAAATCGCTGGGACTGCATTCTTTTTTTTTTTTTTTTTCTTATTTATTTTATTTATTTATTTCTTGTTTCAGAACCTTTGTTGTTACTCACTCATTTTTATGGCCGGCTCAGCCCACCCCAAGGTCAGGGCTGGTGCAGCATGTGGTGCCGGGGACCGAACTGCGGTCTCTGAAGCCGCCCAAGCTTTCCCAAGCAGGCGCTTTAGACCACTGAGCCAACCTGCCGGGCCCCTGGGATTGCATTCTTGTATCACCTCATTAGTCTACCATCTGGGAATAAAACTCAGGACCTCGCACTTACCAAACAGGCATTTATGGCACTGAGCTAAATCCTCAGCCCAACTATCTTATTTTTAAAGTCATAAAAATCATACCATATCTATCCAAAAAAGGACTATCTTTAGTTAGAGTTGTTGTGGTCCAATTTTGTAGCATTTTTCTATAGTACTAGATTAACCTTCTTTACTCCATTGTAGCAGATATTCAAAGCCCCAAATTTAACTGATGATATAGAAAATTTGTGGTGGAAATTACTATTGGACATCAAGGCAAATTAGCGGTGTATTCAAGAGACAGTTTAGGGGCCTGTCAGGATGGCTCAGTGGTCTAAAGCGCCTGCTTGGGAAAGCTTGGGCAGCTTCAGGGACCTCGGTTCGATCCCCAGCACCACATGCTGCGCCAGCCCTGCCCTCGGGGTGGGCTGAGCCAGCCATAAAAATGAGTGAATAAACAAACAAAGGTTCTAAAGAAAAACAAAATAAATAAAAAATAAAAAAATTCTTCAAAAAAATAAAAAGAGACAGTTTAGCAGAAAAATTAGACACCCATATACATGAATGTGCTACACCTTCATTCGAAAAGAAATTAGAAGAGGAGGTGCCTGGACCTGATTTCCTTATTCTCTGGCTCAAGTACAGTCACCAAAGCACAGGCGACGTGCATCCTCCGTGTTTATATGCAGGGGTGGAACGAGAGTATCTGTTGTCAAAGCAGGATTGAAGACACTGACACAGTGTCAAGTGGTAATCATCTCTACACAAATCCACTTGATAACATTTCTCTTGAACTTAGTCGCAGGCAAGGCTAACATGGACACATTCCCTGTCAGAACGCAAAGCCGCTGTCACCTATCATGCTTCTCTTTTTACCTCCACTGCCAGAAAAATATGAAGGACCAAATTTATGACCAAGTATAATCTGATCAATGCCGGTGCCTGGAACTATTTTCTCCTCTCTTCTTAAATATTGTAAACCACCTCCAATACTTTTAGAAATACATTGAAAAAATTTTTTTAACTTAATAAAATGAGCAAAAATAATTGGTAGGAAGTGAGAGATAGCCAAGCTTGCTAAAGAAACATGTCTGTACATAGGTCTTTATGCTAAGTTTTAGACTTGAAGGGTAGCAAAGTGACCTTGTGCATTGTGTTAGAAAACTGGGATTTAATTCGGTGCTATACAACTTGCTATACCCTCACTTAAGTCAGGTATAGAAGAATGATTTAGACAACCAAAGCAGGAATCTCTGGGAAATGTATGCTCATTGCTATTTGTTATAATGTTTACATTCTACATGGCAGGGTTGCTCCGTTCTAGTTTAATCATATATGTGGCTTAGGAGTTTTCAGCAGGTCCACAAATTCATAAATAGCTTCACAAATTCTTTTACTTGCAACTTTTCAAGACATAGAACTCAATTCCTCTTCCCAAGAGTTGGGAGCTGCAGTTAGTAACTGCTAGCCAACAAAGTGGCAGAAGTGACGATGTGTAACCCATGAGGCTGGATGGGAACGACACCGCTGTCTTGCTTTTGCCTAGATTGTTCTTTCGCTGGAGGTGAAGCCAGCTTCCATGTCCTCAGGACACTCAAGCAGTTCTCCAGGGAGGTCTGCAGGTTGGGCCCTTTGCCAACAGCTCTGTGAGGGGGCCCTGCTGCATGCAGGTCCTCCTGACCAACATTAGAGGATGCACTCCCTGCCCCACTTCTTGGCAATGCTTTCGGAGAGACTTCAAGCCAGAGATGTTTAGATGAGCCACTCCTGGGTTCTGACCTTCAGAGAGTAGAGTGCCTAAATTTGCCGGTAATTTGTCACACTGCTACAGTTATCAGTAAGACACCCAGACGTGTGGAAAATGCTACTGAGCACAAATAGTGGACCTTATTCTTCCCAGATGTTATTAAAGGGAATTCAAGCTTCCAAAATATCTTAACATCATTAAGCAGGAAATCACCACAACTTTGTGTTATTTTTGCAGAGTGAAAAAAAAAAAAAAAAAAAAAAAAAAAAAAAAAAAAAAAAAAAAAAAAAAAAAAAAAAAAAAAAAAAAAAAGGGCCCCGGCAGGATGGCTCAGTGGTCTAAAGGGCCTGCAAGCAGCTGCAGGAACCACAGTTCAATTCCCGACACCACATTCTGCGCCAGCCCTGCCCTCAGGGCAGGCTGAGCTGGCCATTAAAATAAATAAAGAAAGAAAAGTTCTGAAACAAGATAAAACAAAAATAAAAATAAAAAATCCTAAAAAAAAAAAGAAGTTCAATGAGACGTCCAGCAGCATTTAGAAAAAAAGAAAATTAGAGATAGGCCAGTCCATGCTCTTTTGCCACTTGGTACCACCATTTGCTTCTTTTCTTTTACTTAAAATTATCCAAAGTGCTCCTTTATTTTTGAGCCCAGGTCTCAGAATGGCAGAGCAGGTTCAGAACTGATACTTTCTACTACTCCACGCTACCTCTTTCCTTTGTTGTTGTTTTTTTTTTTTTTTTAATTTTTTCCTGCAAGCCTGCCAGACAATAGCTTGTGGTTTACCTCATTTCACAAAAGAGAGTCCTGAGAGAAGGAAATTGAACAAAACAAATACATGTTGATGTGAGCACCTGCTGTTTATAAAATTTGGTATATAATCAAAGATGATTAAGACAAGTCCAGCTCTTAATTTGAGGCATAAGTCTGGGTCCAGCAGACCCATCCCCTTACTTTTCCACTATAAATTCATACTTCAGCATTATAGTGGCCAGCTATGTGTCTTGGTACCTTTCCCTGAGGGATACAGAAAGCTATCTATGTATTGATCCACTTGATAGGATGAATGGCAAGGAGTATGCGCATATGCAAGAGTCAAAACGGGATTTGAATCCACCTGTCTAACTGGTTTTGTGTATATTTCCCCAAGCATCAGGGAGGGTACAATAGACCCACACAACTGTAATCAGGATTTGTTAAAAAAAAATTTTTTTTCTTTTGATTTTCCTTCTAGAAATAGTCCACAGCAGTACAATAGCTCATGAAAAGTCAAGTTTCAAAGTTCTGGAGGTCAAAAGTGAGTCATCAGATTATTGCTGCATGGATGATGATGATCCTTTATGGTAAAACACATGGTTTCATAACAGAAGGGTGGTGTGGATGATGGTGGTAGTAGTGATGACTCTGGTGTTGGCTATGGGAGCTACAATTCCTGTGATGGTGAAACCAAGAAGAATCAACTAATAGACACAGGAAATGCACACCTTATAATTCAGATGATGAAAAAAACCAATCAATGTGAATATATATTTAGCTAGATGAAATTTTACAAAATGGTCACATGCAGTGATCCAATGTGAGAACTAGGTCTCAAAGTATAGAGAAGGTCTTGACAAGGACAACTAGAGTTGGAAAGAATGCCTGCACTGCCATTCAGTGTTGGATATTGTAACAGACAAAATGCTACAAGATGCTGTGAAATACTTAAATGCTAAGATCCAAGTAAAATGCTCTGTATGCAACAATAGCCATATTGAAAAACATATTTATTATGACACCCCACTAGCTGAACTGAAAGCATTCATAGGTTTGTTGTATTTAGCACAGATTTTTCATGGTGAATGAAAGAATGTAAGACTTATGGAAAAGTAATGGATCAAAATATGGCATGATGGGGCCGGGCGTGGTGGCGCACGCCTGTAATCCCAGCACTCGGGAGGCTGAGGCAGGAGGATCGGTGCGAGTTCGAGACCAGCCTGGGCTACAAAAGTGAGCTCAAGGCCAGCCTGAACTGCATAACAAGACCCTGTCTCAAAAAGACAAAAAAAAAAAAAAAAAAAAAAAAAAAAAAAAAAAAAAAAAAAAAAAAATGGCATGAGGATTCATGAAATGAAAATCAAAACAACACTTAGATACCATCTCACCCCAGAAAGAATGGCTATCATAAGGAAATCAATCAGCAACAAATGCTGGAGAGGCTGTGGGGAAAGAGGAACCCTTCTCCACTGCTGGTGGGAATGCAGATTGGTGCAACCATTATGGAAAGCAGTGTGGAGGATCCTTACAAAACTAGAATTGGAAGTTCCATTCAATCCAGCTATCCCCCTACTGGGAATTTTCCCAGAAGAACTGAAAACTTCATACCATAGCGATATCTGTGTACCTATATTTATAGCAGCTCAATTTGTAATTTCCAAATCTTGGAAACAACCAAAATGCCCATCATTTGAAGAATGGTTGAAGAAAATGTGGTATTTTTATACAATGGAATATTACTCAGCTATAAAGAATGATAAGCTGGAAAACTTCATATATAAATGGATGTATATTGAACATATACTCATTAGTGAAATAAACCAGACCTACATGTGTAAATATCATATAGTCTCCCTAATATAAGAACTCTATTTTTTTTTCTTTCCTTACTAATATCAATTGGAAGGTATGTCATGTCCACACCCTGTGCTCTGTATAACTATTGTGAGGACAATATGCAGTGTGTCAACTGTTAAAAAAAAAAAAAAAAAAAAAAAAAAAAGTAATGTTACATGATGCTGTTCCTAGTAACTACAAGAGTTTGCATTGCAAAGGTCTTCCTTTGGTTTGCAAGAGGTAGGAGAGCAGGTAAAAGAGCAGGTGGTACAGCTGAGGGACTGTTTCTAAAATTGAGGCATGAACAGGTAGCAGTCATTTAAAAAAGCTGAATGCAGTATGCAAAATTTCAGAAAGCATTTACTTTGATCAAGTGCTGGCAAACACTTCCTTCTTGCTCTCCTATTACTCTCTATTCGTCTGTAAAGGAGCAGAGATGACCAGTGGTGAACAAGCGATTTGATGTCATATTTTCCTTTCTTGTTTTTTTTTTTTAGAATTTTTAATTTTATTTATTTATTTTTTTCTTGTTTCAGAACCTTTGTTTGTTTATTCACTCATTTTTATGGCTGGCTCAGCCCGCCCTGAGGGCAGGGCTGGTGCAGCATGTGGTGCCAGAGATCAAACCACAGTCCCTGAAGCCTCCCAAGCTTTCCCAAGCAGGGGCTTTAGACCACTGAGCCATCCGGCTGGACCCCTTCCTTTCTTATTATAATAATGAAATTAGTGAACTTGCTGCTTTGAATTTTAAATTTTTTTATTATTTTAAGCAAAATAAAGAGATTGGTAGAATTTAGACTCAAGGCTAAAATCTTTCATATGAATCATATATAATTTTCTGTTCTTTGTATCAATGCAATATTGATAGACTAGTCAAATGGATTATTAAAAGCGAAAGGAGGAAAAAAAAAAGCAAATGTTTCGGGGGGCCAAGAAGATAGCTCAGTGGAATAAGTGCTTGCCTGGCAAGCATAAGGTTCTGAGTCTGATCCCTGGTACTTAAAAGAAAAAAAAAAAGGTAATGATTTGGGATGAGAAACTATATCTTAATTTCTACTTGTACAAATTTAAATATAAAATAAACTTTTTATGACAAAAAAGTAATGTTTATTGAAAGTGTTGTTTAATTGTTTGATCAATCTTATATATCTATATCTATTAATCTGAAGTGATCCAATGATGAAAATATGTAATATAACCATTGTTAAATTTAAAATAAATAAATAAATATTTTGAATTTAAAAAAAATATGGCATGAGGGCTGGGAGATGGCTCCATGGCACAAGTGTGTGCCTGGCAAATGCAAGGTTGTGAGTTCGAACTCCGGTCCCATAAAACAAACAAACAAAAAAAAAACAAAACAAAATACGGCATGAAACTATGCCTTTGTAGATACAAAGCCTTACTATGTTTTCAATTTAGACATTTATCCTGGAACTCGGCCAGTAGGTCCTTACTTGCATAGTAGTAAACTGAATGAGGTTGTGGTCAGGCTTGTTGCTTCCACCTTTGAAACTAATCTAAGTGTGACATTTGATAACTGGTTTATCAGTTTCCAGTTAATATTACATTTGCTAATAGAGCACAATTTGACCTGTGAAGGAATTGTACACTGGAACAGAGTATAAATTCCAAATGAAATTGCAATTCAAAACAGAGTATTACATAGTAAAATCTTTGAATTTCAGAAAGATAGAATGCTGGCCTCATCTACGATGAAGAAAAACAAGCTGTTACTGCTAATGTCAACCTTCACTATGACGGAAATATTGATAGGAAACCTCAACCAAACAACCCTGAGATGGAAACTTTCAACAACGAAAGTGAATGTGGAGTAGATGCTGTTGAATTGGGCAGCAGCTCTAATGTCACTCGAAACACAAAGCATTGGCCCATGGTGGCCTTTTACTCTATGTGTGTCCTAAATCGTTTGATAGTTTATAAAGAAAATAATAAGTGCAAAATATCACAGAGAAATTTTCTTGGAGGATTGGGACTGGATCTCACAAGAGATCATTCACAGAAGAAGAAAAACAAAATGTTTCTGCCCAGGGAACTATGCAAAAAATTGTGGAGCACCCTGGTGAGCTGACAGTAGAAAAGGCAGGCATAGCATTACAAACACCTACTATGACAACAGGAAAACAAAAAAGGGATGTCAACTGTGCCCTACGGGAAAGTACAGGAAAACAAAATGTATGTGCTATGAGTGGGATAGTTTGTATGGAACTTGCAATCTGTATTTGTGAAGACTGCCTTGGGTGTGACAGTTGAAATGAAGGTTATTTCTGTGGTAGACTTGCTTGTGTTTACCATGTATCTCACATAGGTCTTTGTTCTTGGTGCTATCTTCTAGGTTTTGTAAGAAAGTAAATAACTGATGCGAAAACAGCTATGCTGATGTCTATTCTAAATACACAATACATATTAAGAATTTAATAATTTATTTTATTGATATTTTATGTTCCTTTTAACTACATACTATATAATATAATCAGAAGCTCCTGAGAAAACAGCAAGACCACCAGGATATAAGTATGTCCTACAAAAAGGCCAGGAAAGCAAAATACATGTGCTGTCAGTGTAAACCATACATGTATATAATATGTGTTAATGTCACATGTGCAGATTGCTTTATACATGCTAATTGAAGTAAAGAATTTTTTGCAGAGTGCTATTGCTATTTTCATTGTAGTTCACCTGCAAATTCATTTCTTTTTCCTTTTCTTTTTTGTATTATGGCTGCCTCAGCCTGCCCTGGGGGTGAGGCTGGCACAGCATGTGGTGTTAGGGATCAAACCTAGGTCCCTGTGGTTGCCTAAACTTTCCTAAGCAGGTGCTTTAGACCAGTGAACCATCTTGCCATCTGGAAACTTATTTCTGATGTTCCTTTTTAAACTTCATAAATCAAAAACCAGTCAATGTTGAAAATTTTGATGCTTTTCTATAAATATGTAATAAATGGGCCCCGGCAGGATGGCTCAGTGGTCTAAAGCCCCTGCTTAGGAAAGCTTAGGCGGCTACAGGGACCGTGGTTCGATCCCCGGCACCACATGCTGTGCCAGCCCTGCCCTCAGGGCAGGCTGAGCGGGCCATAAAATAAACAAACAAAAGTTCTGAAACAAGAAAAATAAATAAATAAAATTTTTAAAAATATGTAATAAATATTAAAAACTTAATACTTTATTTTGGGAACTTTATCCTGCCTTCATTGTTTAATATAATAAAGCTCATGAAATTATAACTAATAATTCTCCCACTAAATGATATTCTAAAGGATAAACATAGTTCTGACCCATATTTCTGTACCTTGATGACAAAATTGGTCTTTTGCTCCTAGGGCTACAGTTCTCCTAATCTGGTGGGAATGGATCTTCTGACTTCCGCTTGAGCAATAAACTGTGGAGGCCCTAGGGGCAGAGCCATCACCTGAGAGACAGAGGAGTACGCTTGGCCAGAGTCCCATGGGCTGTAGTCTATTACCATTCTCCAGAGTGACTTCTAAAACCAGGCTTCTAAACTAATAAACTAGGATGAGAAATGTGTACTGTGAAGATTTTTAGACTAAACTAGATGTACTCTCACTGGGTAATTCTATTCCTATTCAACAAAATGTTGTTAGGCTCTAGGTGTACACACAGCAGCTCACGTTCAGACAGGGTTTACTCAAGAATGGCTGTGAGATTAGTGGGTAGATGTTCAGTGGGACTTGTCCAGACTGTGCTGTTGTTAAGATGAGTGTTGACTAGGGCTCTTTGGTGTGGAGTGCAGAGTTGAGGACACTGGTGACTCTGAGCTGCCACTACCCACACATGACTGATAACAGTGATTGTCTTCAGCTCCTAGGGGTACCTCCCTCCTTCTTTCACTGTCTCTCTTTTCAAATCGAAAGAACCAAGCTGGTATATTCACTTGTTCACATTTCAAGGCAAAGATATTTTAGAGCAGACCCACTGAGATGAGGGCAGACTGTTTTAAAAAAAAATACCAGCAGAGGATGTAGATATAGGGGCTCCTATACTTTGAGAGAGTGGACTAGGGTAATAAATGCTTATTGCTGTAAGCTGCTGAATTTTATAGATAATTTTAATGCAGTGGTAGATAACTGAAATGAGATGTGAAATGCAATGATACTAGCCCTAGGTCACCAGGACCTGAGGGCCATCAAGTTAATAGCAGGGCAAGGGGTGTGAGGTTTGGATATTCACCTCCCCGTGGGGTTGCTGTGCAGAAATGCTCTTCCAGATCTGTACTGTATGACATATGTCTGAAGGAGCACTTGACCTTCACTTGCTGTAGGATTAGAAGCCTATGAAGACGATAGGTTACTACATTTCTGGGTTTTTTTGTTTGTTTGTTTGTTTTGGGGTTTTTGTGGTACTAGGCAGGAATTGAACTCATAACCTTATAACTCTGAGGTATATCCCTGGATACATTTCAAACCAAAAAGGAAAAACAGAATTTCTATGAAAACATTTTTGATAAAATCTTATTTGGTAATATTATTTTCTAATGAAACAACTATTAGTTTCAAAATGGAAATTTATTTCCATTAAGAATGAAGTTGAGTTCTGAAGACTTTCAAGTACAGTAGAGAGTTAGTAAGTAGAGAACAATTTAAAACTGCAGCAGCACTGCTGTTAAGGAAATCAATGTAGGTTGTTTGCGTGAATTAGACTGTGGGGACAGTAGCCTGTATTTTGAAGCCTTTATTTTTTTCATGCTGTCTTTTCTCACTTCTGGGTTTTGTGCATGCTATCAGACAACAATAAGGTAAGTGTTATGCAGCATATTCCAGTTTAAGGAGTGTTTTTAATCATCATTACTGCATTTAATACTATAATTTGGACATTATGTGAAAATAGAGACCTGTGTGTTAGGGGATGTAGCCAATATAATTTGCCCCTAATTTAGAGATTTTTTTTTTTTTTTTTTTTTGTGAGACCAGGGTTCAAACTCACGAACTTGCACTTGTCAGGCAGGCACTTGTGCCACGGAGCTATCTCCCTAGCCCCTAACTTAGAGATTTTAGATACCTTCACAAACCATTAAAAAATTCAATAGGAAGGAGGAGAAAATCAGTAACTCTTGCATTAGTAACCCTTTTTGCTTTAGAAAACACAGTGAGTTTCCTTCAATTAAAATAAGAATCTACATTTAAAAAACAGAAGGATGATATTTGCTAGTCTCAATTGGGTATTTCCTTCTATTCTAAAAGAAAGCTATCATAGAATATGACTTGGAATGTTCTAGTTTAGATATCTTGGATGCTATTTGAATATAAAAGGCAGGTGTCACTCATCGGTCACTCTCACTCTTCACCAGCTAATTCTTGATCAGATGATTTCTTTCTCCATTTCCATGTTCCCATGTTTAATACTAAGCTAGAAGTTAAAATTCAAGTGCGATCTGCTGGTAGTGGGAAGATTTTGACATGGCCTTGGCAGGATATCGCAGAAGAAACACACACAGCAGACATGGACATAATCCTACTGTCCAAAGCGAAGTTCTTTTTTAGGTGATTCATAGGCTGGAGTGACATTCTTCTAAAAAGGAGGATTTAGGATGATTATTTACATCTCATAAAATTCCTTAGAAAGCTAAAACTGATCCTCTCCCTAAATAAACACATACACAAAAGGGTTGCAAGAAAATTGGTGGTGGGGGACTGAGCTAGAAGATTTGGAAAGAATACCAAACTTCATCTGAGAGAGTGCTATCACTTGGCCAGAAAAGTAGGGTTAAATTAGAACAAAAGAGTTTCAAAAAATAACTCTATAAGACAAAATGAACTATCAAATTATTATAACTCTTCTCAAACATCTTTAAGAAACTGGAACACTAGACAGAGACTTACTGGATCTTTTCATCTGTTTGATTTACCAATTCAGAAGATAAATTCACACTTTTTGTTGGCTGCTAAAAGTGACCATAAATAATATAAACATTTTCCAAAACTATTTTATAATAATAATAATAATGTAGAGAGTTTTAGAGATCCTAAAGGAACTCTTAAGTGACATCTTAAAATACAAATAGGGGGGCCCGGTGGGATGGCTCAATGGTCTAAAGCCCCTGCTTGAGAAAGCTTGGGCGGCTTCAGGAACCATGGATCAATCCCCGGCACCACATGCTGCGCCAGCCCTGCTCTTGGGGCAGGCTGAGCCGGCCATAAAAATGAATGAATAAACAAACAAAGGTTCTGAAACAAGAAAAAAATAAAATAAAATAAAAAATTCTTAAAAAAAAAATACACACTCTATAGAATGATTGTGAGGACAATATGTAATATGTCAACTTTCAAAGAAAAAAAGGGGGAAAAGAAAAAAAAAAAAAAAAA
>PVJA010052619.1:0-12306 GCA_004027025.1 Myocastor coypus
CACCTTTAGTTCTATAGAAGTGGTTTAAAAGTGATAGAATATTATATTTTTAAATGCTTCTTGGGTATGAGGGCCAGTATAAGCCTTGAAACTTTACATTTAATATTTTCTGTCATGTGGAAAGGAAATGAGAATTTAATGCCCCTCTCTCTATAGCATTCCCTTTAGAAAACATGATAATGTAAGTTATTTCTCTGCCTCAGTGAAATGCATGTAAATTATTTTAAAAGCAAAATGAGCCTCTTACTAGTTTTTCATGCCAGAAATGTACATCTGCTGGACCTGTCTCCCTTGTTATAGTTTCACGAATGAGTGGGACTTGAAGTTGTCCCTCCTTGCTTGTCAAAAATAAATAAATAGAAAAAAAGAAAGAAAGAAAGAAAAAAAGAAAAGAAATCCAACAGCATTATTCATGCATTGGGTAAAACAGGTGACCCATATGTAATGAATCTTGTCACCCTGGTTGTATGAGAAGACCAGGATTTCTCTTTTTTATCTCCAGGCTTTTTAACATATTGACTACGATGCCCACTGTAATCTGCTTCAGTAATTGTGTGATAACAAAATGTTCTCTTTCTTTTCTACAGTTGTACAGAAGATTTTCATGATGGTTTTTTTTTTTTTAATATGAACAGAATATACTTATTAGAGGAAAGAAAGCTCTTGTCCGAGAGGGGGTGAAAGCGGGGTGCCCAAGGGGGTTGTCCCCCTGGTTTTCTCTTTAACT
Organism: Myocastor coypus; assembly: GCA_004027025.1. Lineage (NCBI taxonomy): Eukaryota > Metazoa > Chordata > Mammalia > Rodentia > Myocastoridae > Myocastor > Myocastor coypus. The sequence continues at coordinate 728 of PVJA010052619.1, forward strand.
GTATTTTTCCAGAAAGATTCAGATACACGTGAGATTTTTTTAAATAATTTTCTTACAAACTTGGAGATAAAGAAAAAGATAAGTGAAAACAACAAGACTGACTAAAATAAAACAAAGTGTCAAACTAAGGCTTGGTGAGGGTTTCCTGTGTACTAAAAATGGAGTGGATTCCACGTAGTTTTCCTGGGTAGGACAAAACCACAGAACTGCTGTGCTGCGTAACCTGGATGTCAGAGGTCCAAAATTGGCTCTCAAGTTCTACAGAGATTTTGGTCATAGCCAAAGCAATCTGCATAGGTTAACAAAAGGCAACTCAGTCATTCCTACACCGAGGGAACCTATTTACTTCAAGAATAATTAGAAAGAAATTAAACTACATGTTAGAATATTCAATTGATGAAAATCGAAAAAAATTACAAAGGCAAAAAAAAAAAAAAAACTTTCATCAATTAATACATCAAAACCTCAATGAGTGATCTAAAGATTTCATGTCAATAAAGCTTCCAGGAGCAAAATGAACCCTATTATCTATGTTGTCACTAATTATCACTTGATGGCATTTATTTTGGGTTACTTAGTTTTATGGAAAAAAAGATCATTGAAGATCAAAATGCTATCCACATACTTCTTTACTGTAATGAGGCACATAAAATTACAAACTTCAGTTTCATACGTGAAAAGTTCTAACAAGGAACAACAGGCCACACCGCCTCACCATCCTGCTCGGCTTGCGCATACATTTCGGCAGTCTTCTTCCTCACTGCAGACCCTGCTCTTCTTTTTCTCAGAGAACTTTCTCTACAAAACGTTTTCTTTTCATTTATGTATTTGGTACAGCAACATCAGTACACAGCTTGGACTCGTAGTGATCCTCCTGTTTCCAACCTCCCCAGCACTGGGATTACAGGTGTGCACCACCACACCTGGACTCAGTCAATGACTTAGTGTACCCCAGCGGTAGGGCCCTGGCCCCTGAGCTTGCCAAAGCAGGCCTTTAGTCTGCTGAGCTAACTCACCAGCCCTAGAAAACTTATTATTAACACCATTTTCTTTGCTCCCTTGTACTGTACATCTTAATCTCTTGAAGTGGACTCATCGAGGAAGACACCGCCTCATCTCCTAGTCCCCATAAGGAAGTAGGACAAGAGCCAACAGCCTCAGTAAGCACAGTCATCCATCATCCAGGTCTTGGCCTAGCCCTAGTCTCATAAACTAGTGAATGGCAAAGGGCTTCTGTAAAAGACAATGGCATGATTTGGGGCTCCAGGGAAGTTAGAGTTCTCAGGAGTGAAGACTCTGGGAATGATGGCAAACAACATCCATGGACAGCCTGCATATATTCCACACACTGGTGGGGTGCAAGAAGAAGAGGGTCCAAAAGCTCAAAGCCTGTAAAGTTGGAACAAGGCCAGTAAATCTTGCCAATAAAGAGAACTAACTATTTGATCTCTGAGATGTGTAGCTTTACTGCTTGGCTGGGTTAGGGAGTGTCACCAGCCATGTCCTCGGCTTCCTCAGTTTCAGTATTATGATTTTGTGTGTGTGATGTTATGTCAACTTCAGAGCACTACGAAGGTGAGCTTTTCCAACACAGCTAGAGGTTCTTGCATTCAGCAGCTTAACCCTGCACAGCCGGGCCACCAACAATCCATCTGCAAACTCGGCCCAGTGCCAGATAACTGCTTCTATATTCAAGAAATAATTCAGGATGTTTTCTGTCATGGTTGCCTAGAGAAAGTACTGCATGAGAAGCCCCAACGACTCCAGAAAACATGGGTGCATGAGCATAGAGGTGGCAAGGAAAGCCCAATATGGGAAGGCAGACGGAAAGAGAAACCCCGCAGATCTAAATCCAAAAGCAGGGAGGTCCAGAAGGGAAATCTGACCATCTGTGGACCATGGCACTCCTTGCGCTGCAGGTCTGGTATTCACACCATCTGGGCAGAAGAGCTAGGTTCCTGAGAGAGGAGATCACACTTCGGCAGCAGGCAGGTCACTGAAACAAGCCCCCTGGCCTTCCTTGCCTCCCCAGCAGAATAAAGAGCAAACAAGGAAGTCACTGATCCAGGCACAAGAGAAAGGGAAAGGCAGAGAGACGAGCCTGAGCAAGCACCAGCAGGCCCTTGGGAAGATTGAAAACAAGGGACTGAGGCTGGTAAAGGACCTAGAATAGCTGAACCAACGAGGGTTGTAAGAGTGACCTCCGAAGGCACTGGGGAGATAGCTCTGTGGCAGAAGTGCCTGCCTGGGAAGTGCAAGGTTGTGAGTTCAAACCCCAGTCCCACCAAAAAAAAAAAAAAAGGAGTGACAGTGAACTACAAGAGCCTGGGGTGACAAACATTCTGGGGCAGCAATGACACTTGCTCATCCTTCCCGCAAACACCAGCAATCTCTCCCAAGGTCACCCTGCTCATGGCTCACTGGTCACCCCCAGGAATCCCTGCACAAGCTTGACCATTGCCTGCTGAGGGCTGCGGAATGCAGCAGGCCCTGGGGAACCACTTCATTTTGCAGGTAGGAGAGTGACAACAGTAGTGGAAAGTGAGGAAGTGCCAAGGGCACAGCACCCAGCAGTGGCACCTTAACCAGAGGGCAACCTTTAGCATGTTTGTCAGAAGGCGGGAGAACGCAGAGCACCTGTGTGGATCGGTGTGTGCAGGATCCGCCAAGCCATGGGGAAATCAGCAGAAAGCTGGGTGCTGGGCTCACCTCAGCAGGCTTCCTCTGCAGCTGGCTGGAGGGGTCTGATCTTAGGAGAAAGACAGGGGCTTCCAGGAAGCCACACCCAGAGAGCCACGGGTCCGGACGTCGCTGGCTCAAGGGTCCACCCGAGTCAACAAGCTTCCAGATCTCAGGCAGGCAACTGAACAGATCAGAGCTTCTCCGTATTCATGGAAAGACTGTGCTGGTTGAAATCAGGCTGCAGTAGAAATGGGACTGTAAGGATGCATTAATTCTGGGATTTTGCAACTGTGCGGTTTGGAGAACTGACACTGCTATTAAGATATCTTGTGGGTATTCGCTCCTTACAATATAGTAACTGTCTGATTCTATTAAATTGAGTAGTTTGGGGCCAGGAGATAGCTCAGTAGAATAAGTGCTTGCCTGGCAAGCGAAGGTCTTGAGTTCAATCCCCAGTCCTGAAATAAATAAATAAATAAATAAATAAATAGAGTAGTTTGAAGAGGTGCGTAAATATGACAAAGCAACTATATCCATGTTCACAGGTTAGAAAGCAGATGCTAACAAAGGAGATCTTACAAACAACAGTAACCACAGTCATTCTATTCTAATAGATCTCCTACCCTCAGGATAAGAAATCTGAGAAAACAGGTCACAAATTTGCTCCAAAAAATGCCACCCTTCCCCAGAATTGATCTAGTGAACATCACTGAAAGAAACTGAAAACAGAATGACTGAAATGTAGCCCTGGGGAGAAGGCTCAGCAGACTGAGCACCTGCTTACTTAGGCACGTGCAGGGACCAGCGTTTGATCCCTGCCGCGCTGGTCCTGCCCCCCAGGCGGGATGAGCCGGTGAAGGAGTCTGGGCGTGGTGGTGTGCGCCTGTAATCCCAGCACTGGGGAGGCTGAAAACAGGAGGATTGCTATGAATTCGAACTGCATAGTGAGACCCTGTACGAAAAAGATGACTACAATGCGCCAGCGAACAAAAGAAAAATAAATTTTAAAAGATCAGTGAGGGGTTCAGAAAGCCCAGAGACAGTGGAAGTGAACAGACAACAGACCTGACAGGAGGATCCACAAACCTTAAGGAGACACAAATGAAAAGCTAGACGGCAAGAATGACGCCAAATTACATGGCCAGTTTAGGACATAGGGTCCTTGAAGAGATACCCAATAGAAATACTGGAAATGAAAGTTTACTTTGGAAGTAGGAGCAGTAAAACAGACCAATGTAAGGCGAAAGTGTCAAATCTAGAAAATCGACGATGCAGGTGACACTGTATTCAGTGATTTTCAGAAAACAAGACATGATGGGAAATGAATCTGATAGCCAATAGCTACCAGGGAATGTGGAGAAGACTGACATAGGAGAAACAAGATTAGAAGAAAAAAATAGAACAGGAAACAAGTGATTAAAAAGTGTCTGCGTAAAGGTCAGGTTAGCAGTATAAGCACGTGCCTGGCAAACACAAGGTCCTGAGATCAGTCCCCAATACCAAAAGTAGAAATATAAAAGACTAGTTGACTGGTACCACTACTATGGAAATCACTCTGGGGAATCCTTAAAAAGCTAGGATTGGAGGTTCCATGCAAGCTTTCTGGGTATTTTACCAATAGGACTGAAAAATCATACCTCAGTGATATATGTGCATCCAGGTTTATAACAACGCAACTAGTCATAGCTCAACCTTGGAAACAACCCAAATGTCCAAAAGCAGGAATGGATTTTAAAAAAAGATGTGATATTTTTATACAATGGAGTATTCCTCAGTAATCAAAAAAAAAAAAAAAAAACTTGAGGTTTTTATACATAAACATGCAACTAGAGACCATATTCCTAAGTGAAATCAGATCTGCACGTGTAAACACTGTATTGTCTTGGTAGTGTGAGAGCCTGAGAGAGTAAATAAAATCTGAAAGACACAATAGATTCTATGAAAGGGGGAAAAAAATCTGTTCAAAGGGAAAGAAAAACTGGGATGAGGAAGGGACAGAAGAGGGAAAGCAGGAAAGAGATATATTTGTGTGTATGTAGGCAGGACATCCTGGATAACGGCACTGCCGATTTTGCTGGAGTGAAGCAGTGGCTGCTTACTGCTTTGGGTCCGTTTTCATTTCTTATCACTTTTTTCTTTTTATATGCCAGCCTTGCATGTTTACATCTGGTAATGCGAACAACGAACGAGCACAACAGTGTGCAGCACAGTAACCATTCTGGACTTCCTGCTGTTTTCTTCAGTGCAGTTCTGTATTATTTCTAATTTGTTCGCTATTTTGTATTCTCTTGAGGCAATAATTTTTTTAATGTCTGCTTATAGAAATTGCAGCAGAAGGTTTTCTACGTATGGAACAGCTTTGAACGTACAGATAAATGAGGCATTCACAGCTTTCAGTAGCCATAATCAGAAAATCATGACATGTCAGAGTTAAAATTCCTCAGTTCCAATACAAGGACAGAATTGTAAAAGCTTTCAGAGAAAAACAACAAAAAAAAATTACTTATATAGTTAAATCCACTACAATTACTGAAGAATTTTTAGCATAAACTTTAAAGGTCAGGAGAGCTTGGAGAAAAGTTCAAGCCCTAAAAGAAAACCACTTTCTCATGAGAATAATGTAACTTCAAAAACTATCTTTCAAAATTGATAAATACAATGAGAGGAACCTGTCAGTAACAACTCTCAATATAAATAATCTAAATTTCCAATCAAGAGACACAGACTGGCTGGCTGGATCAAAAAACAAACTTAGCCATATACTACATAAAGGAAATAAAACTTAATCACAGAAACAAAGTGAAAGGATGGAAAAATCAATACATGCAGCAATAGAAGCCTAGGCATAAGAGGAGTAGCTGTCCTGCATTAAGTCAGAGAGGACATCAAGACAAAACTGATCAGAAGAAGCAACGAGGTGCTGACCTTCCCTCAAAGCTCTCCGTCCATAGGGAAAGTTGAACAATTTGGAAAGGCACAACAATTGTAAAGATATATGTGCTAAATAATATTGCACCCAACACCCACCAAAACTAGTAGAGGAAAAAGAAAATAGTGGTTGAACATCATATTGAAGAAACTAGTCATTCTACTTTCATAAATAAATTGATCAACCAGACAAAAAATTCAACAAATGTTAGAGTTCAACTACACCAACAAATATTGAAACCGATAGACACCTCTAGTGTTCAACACAACAGAATATATATTCTTTCAGCAGTGTATGGAACTTTCTCCAAAATAGTCCACATGCTACATCACAAAGATTGCTTAAATAGGGCCAAACAGATAGCTCAGCAGACTAAAGCACCTGCTTAGAGAGTTGTGACTGGAGTTCGATCTCCAGTTTGCCATGCCAGCCCCACTCATGGGGCTCACTGAGACAGCAATTGAGACTGGGTGTGGTGGTGCATGCCTGTAATCTCAGTATCTGGGAGGCTGAAAACAGGAGAATCACTATGGGCCCAGTCTAGTGAGATTGTGTAGGCCCTGTCCTAAATACATAAAAAATAAGTAAATATAAGGATTGCTTAAATAAATACAAAATAACCCCATATATGCTGTATGACCATAGTACAATGAATCTAGATATCAATGGCAAAACAAACCACAGAATTATGCAAACACATGGAAACTAAAAAAAAAAAAAACTACCAAGTAATAAATGCGTTATAGGAGAAATTAGCAGCTATGATCAAAGAATGCTAGTAGAATACATTAGAATCTATGAGTCACATTGGAAGCAGTCCTAAGACGAAAGTTTACAGCTGTATATCCTACATCACAAAAACCGAATCCATCCAGAGCTATAACCTAACATTGCTGCTCAAGATCCCGGAAAACAAAGGATGGTCCACATCCAAAACTAATACAAGGAAGGCAATTATAAAATTGAAATTAATAAAAGTGAGACTAAAGATGTACAACAAATTAATGAATACATAGTCTATTCTTTAAAAGATTAAACAAAATATACAAACCGTAGTCAAACTGACAAGAAGAAAAACTCATACTGATACAATTAGAAATGAAAACACCAAAATCTCAAGGAAAACTCATGAAATCCTAGGAATAGGAATAATTATTTTGAAATGTTATATTCCAAAAAATTTGGAGAACTTACAAGAAATGAATAAACTTCTAAAAACGTATGAATTACCAAAACTGAACTAAGATGATGAAAAAAATGTTGTATAGTCAAATAATAAGCCAGGAAACTGAGGCAGTAGTCGAAAAACTCTGCCAAATAAGAACAGTCCAATACCCAAAGTTATCTACTTTTGAATTTCACAAGAACATCAGAGAAGGCCTAATGCCAATACTTCTTAAAGCGTTCAATGAAATTGAAAGGGAAAGTATACTGTCACAGTCATTCATGGCAGCTAGTATTACCCTGACGCCAAAACCAGACAAGGACTTGGCAAAAATGGAAGAAAGTGAAGGAAAGAAGGAAGGAAGGAAGGAAAGGAGGAAGGAAGGAAGGAAGGAACGGAAGAAGGAAGGCAGGCAGGCAAAGCGGAACTATAAGATGCTGACAAGTTGAGAAGCAATGTTATCCATAATAACTTTCCCAAAAATTATGCAACTAGGAATTAACCTAACCAGTGTTATGGTTTATGTCCAGTTGTTCCCCCAAAGCCTCATGTAGTCATTTCGTGGGGACTTCTATACATTGAGACTTGATCCATGATCCCTGAGATTATGTGTTTTAATACTGATGGGATTATCGGTCTGAGTAGGGCTGAGACTATGGGAGTGGCCTAGGGCGGATATCCTAAGGCAGAGAACCTGACAGGAATATAAAGAGAGACAGAGTGACAGACCAGAGCTGTGGCTCTCTGCTGCCCTGTTTGGTTGGCTGCCATTTTGTTGCTGTTCCGCCGCCGTGAACTGCTGTTCTCTGCCATGTGCCTCTCTGCCTTGGATCCAGCTGAGAATGGACTGAAATCACCAGTAATTTTGAACTAAATTAACCTGTCTTTCCTTCATTTCGAGTGTTGGGTATTTGTCCTAGCAACGAGTAAATGGTAACTAAGACACCAAGGAAATGAAAGACCTACAAAAAGACCTACTAAGACTGCAGTGCCCTGAAAAGAGAGGTTGAAGGGGACATAAGAAAATGGAAGCATTGTTCTGAATATACAGGACCAATGCTGCCAAATTAGCCAAATTGCCAAAATTTACATATTAATTTAATGTGATCCCAATCAAGATATCAACAGCCTTTTGCACAGAGCTACAGCACACAATCTTCTCGTCAGAATAGGTCCAGAAGAGCAAAATAGGCTGGGCAATAAAAGCAAAGCAGGACACGTCACGATCCCAGATTTGAAATTACGTTGTAAATCTAATACGTGTCTAATTGAATTGGTGTGCAATTTAAAAAAGGAGCATGGTGCTGGCACAAAAACAGATATGTCATTCAAAAGAACAGAACAGAGACTCTAGAAATACCTCCAGGCACACCGAGCCATCCACCAAGCTATCAAATCTTTGAGGAAAAGTTCAAAAGCATTCCATAGGAGAAAAGAAAACTTCTTTAACAAAAGGTACCAGAGAAACTGGCTAAATCTACAGAGAGGATTCACCCCCAAGTCATATCTCTAACCATGCACTAAAATGAAACTGATGTGGATCAAACTCTAGGTATGAAATCAGAAGCAAACTGCTAGAAGATAATTTTGAAAAATCTCTTAGATATCCAGGCATAGGCAAAGATTTTTCTGAACAAAACCCCAGTCCAGTAGTCCACAAATATACAGCTACTTTCTCTTTGTGCAATGAAAAGAAAGATCTATACTAATGATGTTTAGACAAGAAATCATGTCTGCATCTTGTACTCTGAACAACTACAATGAAGACAACATTATGCATGTATTAACTATTGCAAATAATAATAAATTAACCCAGCTCCCAAAAAATAACATCAACAATCAACAAATGGGATTGTAATCAAATTAAAAATCATCTGCCCAGCCACAGAAACCACTAACAGAATGAAGAGACAGCCAACAGAGGGGGGGAAACACTCCAGCTGCTCTTCTCGCAGAGGACTACTACCTAGACTACGTAAAAGACTCAACAATCAGTCTCCTCCCAATATAAAAGACCTAATCAAAAAGTATAAAACCAAAATAAATAAATACTTCTCAGAAGAGTAAAATACAAATGGTCAATGGGCAAAAAAAGATGTCCAGCATATTTGGCCCTTATAGCATGGCAAATCAAAGTAATACTCAGATTTCATCTGAAAGGCATGCCCATCCTAAAGAAATCAAGTAATATCAATGGCTGAAAAGGCTACAGGGAAAAGGACACTCTTCTACATCATTGGTACTAACCTAAAGCAGTACATCCAGTATGGAAATCAGCACAGAAAAATGTAAATTACACAAGCATTTTGATCCAGCTATACATCTCCTGGTTATGTTCTTGAAAGAGGTAAAGTTGCCATACTACAGAGATACATGCATAGCCATGTTTATAACTGCACCAGTCAGAATAGCTAAATATTACAAGTGGATTACATTTACAACATCAGACAAATGGATTTAGTAAAAGTTGGCACGTATACCAAATGGAGCACTGCTGTGCCATCAAAAAGGATAAACGAGCCATTTGTAGGAACAGATCACTTTGAAACCATAATGTTGAGTGAAATAAATTAGACACAAAAGGTGAAAGAGAGCCTTGTTTCTTTGTATGAAAAATCCAAAGCACACGCTAATTAGACAGAAACATAAAATTAAAATAATAGAAAATAAGAAGACAGTCCTTTTGCTGGAGGGAAGAGGATCTAGAGATGGAAGAAGGGAGAGGTGAAAGGGAAGTAGGGAGGATTACAGTGTGGTATGTACAGGAACCAACTTCCCTTCAACATGCTTATTTTATTTTTTTTAATTTTTTTTAATTTTTTTTAAATTTTATTTATTATTTTTATTCTTGTTTCAGAACCTTTGTTTGTTTATTCACTCATTTTTATGGCCGGCTCAGCCCACCCCAAGGTCAGTGCCGGCGCAGCATGTGGTGACGGGGATCGAACCGCAGTCCCTGAAGCCGCCCAAGCTTTCCCAAGCAGGCGCTTTAGACCACTGAGCCATCCCACTGGGCCCAACGTGCTTATTTTATTCATTCCGTAGCGCAAACATACAGTGACAGCAAAGAAGCAATCAAAGATGACCAGGTGCTCTAGGTCACCCTCCCTGCTCCCCACATACCTACCACCCTCCACTTTCCAGAATCCCTTCCTTAGCTCCTCACAGCGCTGCTTTTTGCAGCAGTGGTCTTGGGGTCAGATTTAGCTCTGCTCTGGCCTCCTTGCAATGGAGTTCAATGTCTTTTTTGCCTGTGCAACTCTGTGAATTCATCCAGTGCAATTTTTGCTTTGAGAAAAAAAATCTATCCCAAGAACTATGCAAGCCTCTATCAAATAAAACAAGCACCATGAAGAGGATGCGTGTTCAATTTTTAATTTTTAAGAAAGTAACTTATCAATACTAGAAATCATAGACATGTATATTGACTATGACATACACATAGATATGTGTTTATATAAATAAGCATATATCTGTATACATATACTGGAGAGTTTAATTGAGACACACTTCACAGTTATTTATTAGCAACATAGAATGGAAGTACTGAGAAGATAATTTTTGAAGAGTGGCTTATTTCATTTCTTCTGAAATATTTTCCATGTTGAATTTTTATTATTGCTACATAGTAAGTTTGTAAACTTATTATGCCCTAAATGATAAGTTTATGCCCTGTCAAAAAGCATCATTATCATTAAGAAAGATTTAAATTTTTCATTATTTTTCCAAAACTAATAAAGTCTTAGTCAAAAGAAAATCAAAGGTATATCCGGCTGGGGAGATAGCTGTGCGGCACAAGTACCTGCCCGAAAGTGCAAGGTCATGAGTTCAAACCTCAGTCCTGCCAAAAAACAAAAAAAAAGATTCAAAGATATGTCCCTGTCAGACTATTTTTTTTAGAAAGTGAAACATATTGCTGAATTTCTAAGAAAGGGTATTAAATGCTGCATCTTATTTAATTTATTAATTATTAATTAATGTATTTCATCTTTCTAATTTTTTTTTTTTTTTGGCTTTTTGAGACAGGGTCTCACTGTGCAGTTCAGGCTGGCTTTGAGCTCACTTTTGTAGCCCAGGCTGGTGTCGAACTCGCAGCGATCCTCCTGCCTCAGCCTCCCAAGTGCTGGGATTACAGGCGTGAACCACCACGCCCGGCAACTTTCTAATTTTTAAAAACACAGTAAAACGTAATCTCTCATGCGAGAGTCAAAGTAATCAGGAGGGCATTTATATCCATCAAACAACTAGTAAATGTTCTGTGAACACTGACCACAGATGTGAACACTGCAGAGAATGGTAAAAAATGTTTCAACCACCCCCTTTCCTTACATACAGCTGTCATGGCTTTCACAGAGATATCATGTAGACGTTCATGTATGTTCCCTGTTTGATTCATTTTGAGTCCCTGTCTTCTGCTTCTCAGCTCTCCCACCAGAACTCTGGTGCTGTTTTATACAACAGGTAACAGGTTCTATGGATCCTGGAGTCAAACAAATGATCAAATTCTTCTGAGAGAGAAAACAATTATATAATTTTAATATGGATATTAACCCACCTTTGAAACTATTCTCTGATATTCTGAAGCTGACAAACTCTTCTCTCTTGACTTTGAATTGCCAGATATTTTCTTTTCATGGGGGCCATGAAGTAGTAGATGGAAGTGAGTTGAAACACAGTATTTCAGCCAGGCGTGGGGGCACATGCCTGTAATCCCAGCACTTGGGAGGCTGAGGCAGGAGGATTGGTAAGAATTCAAGACCAGCCTGGGCTACAAAACTGAGCTCAAGGCCAGCCTGAACTGTA
>PVJA010052620.1:0-12306 GCA_004027025.1 Myocastor coypus
TTTTTCTTTCTTTCTTTCTTTTTTCTATGCAACATTAATAGGGAGGTGGGTCATGCCCACACACTGCACTCTATAGAATGATTGTGAGGACAATATGCAATATGTCAACTTTCAAAGAAAAAAAGGGGGAAAAGAAAAAAAAAAGTAATGTGGATTTAGAAAGGTTAATGTTTAGTTGTTTGATCAATCTTATATACTTGTATGTATTAATCTAAACTGATCCGATGATGAAAATATGTAATATAATCATTGTTAAATTTAAACAATAAAAGAATTGAAAAAAAATTACAGTTTGTTGAATACTTTTTGCTTATCTTTGAGGAATTCAGTAAATAAAGTACCATCTTATTTGACCTACACGGCTGATTACTTTTTTTTTTCATGCTATATTGTTGACTTTCCTTTTTTTAAAAATTTATCAGCAAATATAACAGTCACAGAAACTGAATAGTTTAATTTCCCATGAATGTTTATCCGTATTGAAAAAAACATTTCAATGTTAAAATAACTCAGCTCATTGATGTCTATTGAAAAACATCAAAGTGATACTATCTTCCCTTTGCTTTTCATTTATGGTTTACCGAACCTTCAACATTTAATATCAGTCTGGTGCTTCACAAAAGGGAGAGAAAAGACATGAATTTGTTCTGTCTTTATTTTCACTTTGTAATCTGCACTCACTGCTCCTTTAGATATTGTTGTTTGCTATGCAAAACCTACTGCTGCTTACTTAGTAGTAGGTCTGCCATTTTTATGTGGCTCGCCTTCCTGCTTGCATTGCACTTGATGGTGGACAAATGGAGTGATTGTTCAGTAGTGACTTACTTTGAAATACGACAGATATGGAGACAAAATTACTTTTTTTAAAAAAGACAAATCCAAACAAAACTACAAAAAAAACCCCAGTATATTTATTCAAAACATGCTTTCTAAAAATATAGTATAAATCCTTTTATTATTTCAGAAATTTTTTGTCTACACTGTCTTATATACTACAAAGGTTGTCATGAGCAGTCTATGATGTAGAGTGTTATTTTCAGAGTTTTCCAATTCATTGGTCAGACCGAGGCACAGACAATTGTGGGCAATGAAAATTGCCTGTATGCCCAGAGACCAATGTGCTCAGCACAAAACAATATTCAGAATTTAGCTGGAGTGGAAATAATTTCGTTGATAGAAAACTTTTATGACCTATGGAAGTAAAATTCACTACTATTGAGGCAAAATAGTAGAATTAATTGAAGAGAAAACTGTCTATATCTGAATGACCTGGTACATCATGACAGATAAAAGAATTATTTATTCATTATCATTATTCCAGAGAACAATCACTTTGTCACTGATGAACAGAAGCAAGCTTCTGGGAAACACCACTTATTAGTAAGCCTAAACATAGTAAATCTGTTGTCCGTTATTATATACTTTTCATTGTTTATATACTATTGCATTACTAAGTTGACTATTGCCAAAAGGAGAAGATGGCACTGCAATAATTTCACTGTTTACAGTTGGACAGTGAAAATGAAAAAAATGCATGAATAAACTATATATTTTTTTGTGGTGACACATGTTTTCTCTGTTTTTTCTTAATTTAACTCAAAAATAGCTATAGTTTAATATGACCAAAATGAATCGTCATGTAATTTAGTTGAGCCTAAGAATTACTGTAAGAATTGTGCTCTATGTGCTCCTGCAGAATAATTACATTAAGTTAGTATGACATTTAATATCAATATTAATTATAATACTGATTGATGTTAATGTTATGATGTGTATTATATTTTACTATTTATTATATGTCATATATTTACTACAGAGTGGTTTTAAGTTTTCATGTGTTTTGAATTTTCAATTTTTATAAAATGTGATTCACCAGTATTATCTTTCATTTTGCTGTTTTTCTTTTCATTCCATTGATTATTCCCTTTGCTATGGAGAATTAATTTGATATAGTCACTTGGCCTACTTTTGTTTTGTTATGTCGGTTTTAGGGCTCATAGTAAGTAAAAATTCCAGATTAATGCTGTGGAATTGCTTCATTATGATTCTTCTTGTAGGTTGGAAGTTTCATGTTATATAGAGCAAACTTTGACCATTTCAGGTTAATTTTCTCACATAATTTCAGGTAAGCATCTAATTTTATTCTTCAACATGTAACTAGCCACATTTTACAACACTATTGAGAATGACTATCCTTTTCTCTGAACTTTTGTTTATTTATTTTTATGGCTGGTTCAGCCCGCCCCAAGGGCAGGGCTGGAGCACCATGTGGCGCTGGGGATCGAACCGAGGTCCCTGAAGCCGCCCAAACTTTCCCAAGCAGGCACTATAGACCACTGAGCCATCCCTCCAGGCCCCCGAGTATCCTTTTCTTAATGTGAATTTTTGGTACTTTCCTTGAGTAAATTGATCATAAGTAAGTGGATTTATTCTTGATTTTTAACTGCACTTTATTTCATATATGTCTGTTTTTCTAACTGTCATAATGTTTTACTTACTATAGTTTACGATATGTTTTAATACCAAATAATATAATTCTTCTTGCTTTGTTTGTTCTTTCTCAAGATTTCTTTAGTTATTGAGAAAACTTTGTGATATTATAGGAACTTCAGGATTTTCCTTTTGAATTTCTATGAAAAATTAGATTTTAGGTGGAATTACATTAAGTTTGTAGAGTAGTTTATGAATTATAGTTATTTGTAGAGTATTACCACATTCAACTTGCAAAAAATAATAATTTTTCTAACTTATGTAAATTTTACATTCTCTCATATTTTTTTTCAGTATATCATTCTTTCACCTCCTTATTTAAGTGTATAGTGATAACTTTGTTCTTGTAGATAGTTTGCTCAATGAGATCTGATTAGTATCAAAACTGAAGAGTGCCAATTGCTTTGTCTGAAAGACACAAGACAATTTATCCTGACAAATTCTGCATTGTATGTCTAGTACCAAATGACCAATGAACATAGGACAATGTCTCTTTTCATGAAGATTCATTGATTCATTGCTTACCAAATTCCATGAGTTACATAGCTGTTACGTATGAATGTATTCTTAAATGGGCTTCTTGGCTACTGTGTTTGGTCATTTGTTACAGGTATTTTGATAGATATTATTGTCTCAATATCTTTTTTTGACACATCTTTGTTTCTATATGAAATTGTAGTTTGTATTGTATAATAATTTTAAGTTCTGCAGCTTTACCAAATGTTATGGTTTATGTCTAGTTGTCCACCCCAAAGCCTCATGCAATCATGAAGCAGGGACTTCTAGAGTTTGAGACTTGACTCATAATCCACTGGGATTATGTATTTTAGTACTGATGGGATTATGGCTCTGAGTACTTCTGGGATTATGGGTGTAGCCTAAGGCAGATAGGCTGAAGCAGAGAGCTTGAATGTAATATAAAAGAGACAGAGAGACAAACTAGTGCTGCTGTTCTTTGCTCCCCTGGTTTTTCCATTGCCTCTGTCACCATTTTGCTGCTGTTCTGCCACCATGAACTACTGCTCTCTGCCATGTACCTCTCTGCCTTGGAGCCAGCTGAGTATGGACTGAAAAATCCAGTAACTGTGAACTAAATAAATCTTTCCATCCTTGATTTTGAGTGTTGAGTATTTGTCCCAGCAATGAGTAAAAAGTAACTAAGACAGAATTTGGTACTAGAGAAGTGGGGTCATTGCTGTGGCTATACCTGAGAATGTGGATTACAAGCTTTTGGGAATGACTTACAGGAAGAGATAGGAAGGGTTCAGAGATATCGCCTACAAGTGAAGCACTGGAAAAGATTCAGGTGTTCTTCAGTAGAGATTCTGATCAGAGTTCAGACCAGAAGACTGGCTTGAAGTCTGGTTATAAAGAATGGCTTATGAGCAGATACAGGACATGTTTGGAGAGTTCCTCTACTTGCGAAGAGCTGGAAAAACTTCAGCTGTTCTGTAGGTGAGATTCTGTTCAGAGCTTAGACCAGAAGACTGACAGAAGGTCTGCCTGTAAAGAACAAGCTAAGGAGGTTTCTGCTGGAAAACAGGACAGCAATGGTCATTGGACTCTAGATAATTAGTGCTCTGGATTGGCTGAAAGTCTGCCAGAATTTTGAACGCGCCCAGAGACTTTGCCTAAGACTGAGATTAAGCATGGCAGACTGATTAATCTTTCAAGGAATATTTCAAAGAAGCAAACTATTGGGGTGATGTCATGGTTGTTATTGGTGGCTTTTAGCCAGATTTATGTTAAAATTCAAGAGCAAAGAGCCAAGCAGTATGATTTAAAATAGTGTGAGTTTGGCCAAGAAAGATGCACTAGGAGAGGTATGTACAGTGAAGATGCAGCTAAAAGGATCTCCACTGCTGGGAAGGAACCAGAGAATCAAAAGGATGGGCTGAGGGCATCACAAGGGGTGGTAGCTCTCTGCCCTTTACAGCCTCAGAATTGCAGAGGGGAGAGGTTTAGCCTTGAGAAGAAAGCTGCAGAGACCCAAGTTCCATAGCAGCACCAGCAGCCAAACCAGGTTCCCAAATGACTCCAGCATGGAGCCATTCATTCATTAGCATCAAAGTCAGAGTGTTCATCAATCCAGGCACTCGACCCCTACCACCAAGAAAGAAGGAAGCCTGGCTACTGCTCCACCTGGCAGTATACTATAGCATCATCCATGTGGCAGTTGTTTTAGGTGCATTGAGAATGCAGGAGTTCTGAGGTTAGGAAGGCTTCCACCTAGATTACAGAAGGCCTGGGAGGCCAGGCAATGTGCCCCGAGGGGCAGTGTGTAAAGTTGTGTGTGAGAATCTGGTTCAGTGGAAACCACAGAAGTTTGGAAAAGCCAGGAACATGGATCGTGCAAAGAAGGAGCAAATCTGGCCTAAGAGAGAAGACATGGAAACTACCACTAAGAGTGCCTTGGGTCAGAGCTGCATGTTGACCACATCTCAGTGCAGATTGTTTTTGATGCTCCAGTTGGAATCGTGGGATTTAATGTTGGCCCTGCTGGATTTTGGACATGTGTTGGTCCGGGTGTTTTATATTACCCTGTTGATTGCAACTTTTCGATTGGCAGTATTTATCTTGTACTTCTAAATATCGGATATGTTTAGCTTTCTTTTTTTTTTTTTTTTTTTTTTTTTTTTTTTTTTTTTTTTATACAGGGGCTCATGGTTGAGAGTTTACCTTGGATCTTTGAGTAGACTTGGTATTGGGACTTTTCAACAATGCTGAAACTGTTGGGACTTTGGCAACTCTTCCAGGTGGACTAAAATGTCTTTTGCACAAAAGGATGTACATGAGAGCTTGGGGGACCAGGGGCAAAATATGATAGTTTATGTCTAGTTGTCCCCACAAAGCCTCATAAAATCATGAGGCAGGGACTTCTACAATTTGAGACTTGACTCTTGTAATCCACTGGGATTATGCATTTTAGTACTGATAGGACTATGAGTAAGAGTACTTCTGGGATTATGGGTGTGGTCCAAGGTACATAGGCTGAGGCAGAGAGCTTGAATGTAATATAAAGAGAGACAGCGTGACAGACGCATGCTGTTCCTCTGCTGCCCTGATTGGTTGGCTACTTCTGTTACCTTTTTGTTGCTGTTCCACCGCCATGAACTGGATGCTCTCTGCCCTATTCCACTCAGCCTTGGGCCAGCTGAATATGGACTGAAACCATTACAAACTACTCTGTGCTAAATAAACCTTTCCTTCCTTCACTTTGACTGTCAGGTATTTGTCCCACCAAGAGGTAAAAAGTAAATAAAACACCAAATCTATTTATTCTAACAGTGTTTTACTTGCCAGAAAATAAATCCAATGTAATGTTTTTCATATATGTTTAATTTGGATGTTTACAAGGCTATTTCAGATTTTAATTCATAATTTCTCTTAATTTTTTTTTTTAGAATAAAAAATTTATTGGGAAAGAAAGCTTCTGTCCAAGAGGGGATCAGAAGAGGGGCCCGAGTGGGTTGTCCTGGGAAATTGTCTTTCTTTAAGGGTCTTATAGGGCAAAACCATGTGATAAGGAGGACCTAAGGTCAAACTAGGGGAACTTGCTTAGGTGGTCATGAGGTGGGACAAAGTCATGGTCGACCAATGAGATTACAGGTTATCACTGTTCAGGTAAAATTGATTAAATCGTGAGCAAATTGGGAAGCAAGTCATGTAGCTAACGGACATGAATAGAGAACAAGAGTTTTTTCTGTTGGGGGTTGAGTTTCTGGCTCCTTTAGGCTCTTTTAGGGTGATGATACTCCCTGATGCTCCCTGACGCTTAACTTTAAATGAGTGGTCAACTGCATTTCTTTACTCTTTTGTTTTAAGGTCTGGCCCACAGGTGCCTCTCCCTTGCAAAGCTGCATAGTCAAGTGGCTTTCCATATTGTCCTGGAAGGCCTGGCCCTATCTGACTGCCTGCAATGTTTCTATCTAATTTAGCTGCCTACAACATTCCCCGCTCTGAAGAAGTAACCCGAACTGCAGTGAAGGAAGTACGGGTGATGACTGCTCTGGCTTCTTCAGGCTGAAAGGGGTCATAGTTGTAATTGGAAGTCAGAGGTACTCTTCAGAGGGTCTATCTAAAGGCCCTCAATAGACGTCAGACACTTTTATCTTGGGTAGACCTATAGCTTTGAGTCCGGAAGAGACAAAGCCAAACAATTAAGTATACATGGGTCAAATAATAAGATTAATCAGGCATATTTACCATAGGTTTAACCTGTACAATTACCTGGGTTTTGGAATCTTTTAGGACACAAATTTGAGAGATGAGCAAATGTATAATCAAAGCATGAGCATTTGAGCTAGCACACTGGCATCTGGACTCCTTTAATTGTGGAGTCTGACAGCTTAGTATAAGTCCCTTTAACTTATAGTTATCTCTAAATTTTGAGAACTGATGAAAATTAGATTGATACCTTATCTTTACTAAATATTTTTAAGTAGTCTAAGTGCAGCATGGTATACTTTTCTAGTTACACCTTATGAGACAACAGTGGCATCAGCAAGTTATTTTTACTTGTATAAAACTTTTTTGAAATACTTCTGTTTTGTAATTGAAAAATACCCATAAATATTGACTGAAATCATATTTTAAAAAGCCTAATAATCTTTACCAAATAGCACACACATAATTATTATAAGACATTAGGCAATTTTATGTTTGAGAAATCTAATCTATAAGGTCACACCTGTATTTATTTATTTATTTATTTATTTATTTATTTATTTATTGTGGGACCAGGGTTCAAACTCACGACCTTGAACTTGCCCAGCATGCACTTGTGCCTTGGAGCTATCTCCCCAGCCCCTCGGAGCTATCTCCCCAGCCCCCACACCTGTATTTATTATCAACATGAAGTACATGAGCTGAGTCAGAAATCAAGCAGGTTAACTTAATGTATGTATTAATACACAGCATTTAGGTTAAACCAATGTCACATTTACTGTTTTAGATATGGTCCCCATTGCCGGGCGTGGTGTCAAATTTTAGTTACATGTTGAAATGATTTTTTATTTTCATAATGAAGATAATGAAATTGCTAAATAGATAAAGAAGTTATCCTTTTTCATATTATGAAGTACTATTTTTTTACTATCTGAAATATAGTAAATCTATGAGTATTAGATCTGATATGAGCTTAATAAAGATGATGATTTAATTTTACCTTTAGGGAATAACTGACATTTTGGATCCATTGAAACCTCAAAATATACTTTCTCAAGTGTTGGTGTTTTTCTGACAAGTCAATAGTGTTGTAAGCCAGGAGTGGTGGTGCACACCTGTAATCCCAGCACTTGGAAGGCTGAGGCAGGAGGATCAGTGCGAGGGGGAGACCAGCCTGGGTTACAAAAGTGAGCTCAAGGCCAGCCTGAGCTGCATAGTGAGACCCTGTCTCATAAAGAAAAAAAAAAGATATGGTTCCCATTGTAAGCAAGGGACACTGTTGAGGTTTTTTTGTTTTTTTTTTTTTTTTAACATTGTAGCTGAGTTTTGTGTCTCAAATATAAGACCTGATTCTATCTATAGGCCCAAAACTACTGGACACTGTGTAGCCAGTGCCTTTAGAACTTTTTTACACTGACAGGATTTTTATCTGTCTTTGGGGATCTGTTATAACTATAGAAATACCTTATTGAGTCTTGTACATGAACAATATATATAACATTTAAAAAACCTAGTCAGTATAATTTGGATTAGTTAGCAGCTAGAATATAGTGTAGTATCTTAGTTACAGCTAAAGCAAGATGTCTTTTAATGTTGGTTTTTATTTAAGTATAACAACTAGAAGGAAAGTCAGGGTTGCAGAAAAACAAAGAGACCTGTGCCAATGTCCTGCAATAGGCTGGGTTTTTTTCTAGTCATGATTACTCAGGGCTCCTCCATGGAAATGGCAGGTAGAGATAACAGTCTTGCCAGAGGGAAGAGGCAGGCCTAGTGCCCTTTACTCCTACTAGACCATATGAGAAGCCAAGTCTGATCTCTGGGGCCTCCACCTCAGAGTGTAGCCTCACTTATAGCAGCTGCCTTGGCAGTCAGGGCATGGCTTGTGAGCCTCTTAAGACAGTCCCTCTTACAGTGGTCTGGCTTCTAACAGTGACAGAAGATGAATCTCATTGTTGTTGAGCTCTTTTTGGAACCCAGAGAATCAGAGCTAGAGTCTGTATTAAGACTAAAAAGATAGCGATTTTTGATCTCTTGTTTTCTCTCCCTGGTTTTCTTCCCAGTTCCAATTACAGGACTAAGGAAATAATTTTTGTTACAGTATCAAATGAGTTATCTATCTTTTGTAACTCTTTTATATCTGGAGCTGACTGGGTAATTAACTTACCTCTAAGAATCATGTGTCCCTCTATTGAATTAACATCTCACAAAGTATGTTTTATCAGTGTCTCTGTTAAACACTTTAAGAAATCAGAGGGGTGTTTATCTTTCTTTTTTACTAAACAGTTACAATTTAAAATATCTGGAAAGCTTAATTTTAGTTCTTAGATCTTTAGGAATATACACTAGAAAGTGGATTTAAAAAAATTAATCTCCTGCCTGGTTATTAGGGCATCAGGGGTCTGACTATTTGGGTGCCAGTGACAACAGGTAGTTCTACTGGCTATCTTTTTTTTTTTAAACAATATCATATTTATCTCTAAATGCAATATCAGCTTGTAATGTTGTATTTATCCTCTAAAAACATAAATGTCTGCTGGTTTAGAAATGCAAGGCATTAGAAAGGCAAGCAGGGGAACCTTACTTTTGGCAATGTTGGGTGAGGCTATGACTAAGGCTGTCTTGTTCTTAGGATCTGGGGTGGTGGAGGTCTTAGGATCCTGAGGTTTCTGGTCTCCCTGTCTCCCAGGTTTACATAAGACTAAATGAGGCCTACTTTTTAATGCAAAAAAAAATCTGAACATAAGGCATTTCTGACAGTAACTTTCAACTTATGAACTAGCTTGGTAATTTATACTTTCCTCTCTATTTGCATGTGTGCAGAAAAATTAAACGGCTTTTTCTCAGTATATATGGACCAAATGTCTTCCATTGTTTAATGATGCACTCTAAAGGGGTAAGTGACTTTATGAGATTCTCATATGTGGAATACAATAAGAAATTAACGTTTAAGGGCTTTTTCTTTATTTCTAATTGATTCCCTTCCCCCCAAGGCGTCCCTTGAGTAGCCCTCTCCTAGAGCAGGTGGATGCTCACATTGGAGAGAAGGGAGACAACATCCCACCAGCCTATCCACCCTCGAACTGTTGCAGATTCTTATTTCCTGAAAACATCTCACAAACTCTTTAGTTCCCATGAGATTCTCATACCTGGAATACAATAAGAAATGAACATTTCCCCTTATTTCTAATTGATTCCCTTACTCCCAAGGCGTCCCTTGAGTAGCCCTCTCCTAGAGCAGGTGGATGCTCATGTTGGAGAAAAGGGAGACAAGATCCCACCACTCTCTCCACCCTCGAGCTGGTACTGATACTTATCTCCTGAAAACATCCCATAAACTCTTTTTTTTTTTTTTTTTTGTGGGACCAGGGTTCAAACTCACGACCTTGCACTTGCCCAGCAGGCACTTGTGCCTCGGAGCTATCTCCCCAGCCCCTGTCCCATAAACTCTTTAGTTTCTGAAAGATTTCCAGAACATCCCATAAACTCTTCAGTTCCCGTGAGATTTCCAGAACATCCCACAAACTCTTTAGTTTCTGTGAGATTATCGTACCTGGAATACAATTTTCACAAACCCTTTACTTACTCCTACTGAGTTGAAAGCCGAATACTTTTTCATCATGCTATACAAGGCTCATAGACAAAAGAGACAACCAACTAGCTCTAAGACATTGTTCCTTTATCTAGTCACTAGGGTAAACTTCTCTAGAACCACATATCTCTAGAGTTTACAGATGTAGACCATTTTCTCACAGCCATGATAGAATGAACTATTGTAAGCTGTCTCAGTCTAATTTTTGGAGGTGTAATTTATTGAGGTGTCCTACTGAAATCTTGGGTAGAAGTCCTAATTTGCTAGTAAGGAGGGAAAAAGGACAATAGGTAAATGGAGATGTTTTGGTGGTTAGGAGCCAGTTGCCATCAAGCACCTTTAGGTGTCCACCAGAGAGTAGCCCGGGCCATGACCCCTTGGGTGTTATCAGGATCTTTTTGTCTCACATAACCAGAGATCCATCTCCAGAAAGGTATCCAACCATTTCTCTGGTCCACATTCCATCCGCCATAGGCTTGAATGGGGATTCACCAAAGAACAGCTGGGGAAATCTGTCCTCTGCTTTAAAGAGTAGCAGTTGCTCTAAGAGCATTTACTAGCAGGCAGAGTAACCACTGTTGGTCCAAGTTCTATAAAGGATAGTTAAAAGCCTGAACAAGATTCCAAAACTTAGATATTATGCACCTAAATAATTAGACCTAGGGAAAAATGTTATGGCCCAACCTTACTCTAAATGTGTTTTGGTCCCATACATGTGCTGCTTTTAGAGATAGCTTCTTCTGGCGTCACCCAGAAGCTGGTTCTCTCCATTGTGCCTCAGGTTTACCCCTCCGAAGTAGACCTACCCAGAACACTAAGCTGTGACATGGCTTTTATATGTGTCCTCCTGGACGGGCATAGTCCTTTTTGTCTCATCTGACCCAGAGACAGGATATGTGACCTTTTTCTAAAATGATTTCCCTGTCTTCAGTGTTAACAAACGCTATTTTCTAAGGGCTTTACTTAGTTGCAATAGTTCATATCATTCTCCTAATTGTACATGCCTCTAAAAAGGAGCAGGGCGTGGTGGCACGCGCCTGTAATTCAAGCACTCGGTAGGCTGAGGCAGGAGGATCGATGTGAGTTCGAGACCAGCCTGGGCTACAAAAGTGAGCTCAAGGCCAACCTGAACTGCATAGAGAGACCCTGTCTCAAAAAAAAAAAATAAATAAATAAATAAAAAATAAAATAAAATAAAATAAAATAAAAAATAAAAAGGAAAGTACAAAGAGGTGCGAAAATCAGGAGTAAAGTCAAGGCAAGGAAACTAAAACACAGCAGGCCCGACATTCCCTCTAGCATGTAGAGAGGGACCATAACCAGTCTGTCCCAGTGAAACCTGTCCTCCAAGTCTTTAAGAACGATTGCCAGAGACCCAAATCGCACAGCTGGGAGCTGAGCCTGCGCTCACGGCGCGGGTAAGCTCCCTGCGCCCCTCTGCCCCGCCTCTGCATTCCCGAGATTAACTTCCTGTTCCAGCCAGACCCAAACCGCACCGCTGGGAGCTGAGCCCGCACGCCGGCTGGGTAAGGATCCTTGGCCTGCCTTCCCTTTCCCCGCCCACCACTTTTTTTTTTTTGAATCCCTCCAGCACAAGCTCCAGCACCGAACCCATCAAATAGCCCGTTCAGCAACCGATCTGGTCCACGAGCCTACCAGGACTACTCAATCCCAAAGCTCCACCTCCACCTACAGACCACATCCGCCAGGATTCACAAAAGCTAGCAGCCAGAGCCCCAACACAAGGGTCAGGAACCTCTGTAGAAGAACCACCTTGGAGTCTCCAGACAGAATGCACATAGACACAGCATAACACCACCAAAGTGCAGAGGTCGCTTCCATACAAAATGATAACAACAAAGAGTAGGAGACAATCTCAGGACCCGTGCCCACCCAAACCAAATACAGAAGACACTATCATGGAAGAAAATGAGAATTATACAGATGAAACCTCTGAATTGGTAGCATCTGAGGCAGACACACAAGTGCAGAAACTTATAGAGCAACTGAGATCAGAGATAACATCTGAAGTAAAAAAAGAAATACATGAAGTGGAAAAA
>PVJA010052621.1:0-12333 GCA_004027025.1 Myocastor coypus
AAAAAAAAAAAAAAAAAAAAAAGATGTTTTGCATTTTTGGTTAGTTTCTTGGCTGTGCGTGAATTTTTACTTTTTTGTTTCCATTTAAATTATGTTTAGTTCTTAGTTTTTTTAAGTTTTTGTGTGCTGTACATAATGACTACCCTCCGTGCACAGCATTGGCCAGTGTGCCTCTTACCCCCTGCTTCATCCTCTTTCCCTCCTCCGCCTTCCAGCTCTTGGTCCTGCTTTGATTAGAAAAGTATCTATAATGTTATCTTCTATCATCTATCTTTTATTTTCTCTTTCGTCATACTTTAGGTCCCTCCTATAAGAGAAAACACATGATATTTGAGCTTGTATGTCTGATACATCTGATTGCTCTCAAGTATTTAATTCTCAAAACAAGTCTATATGAAGATAATTATCAGAAAAGTTAAAGAGCAAAAATAGAGTAATTTTACTGCTGCATATTTAAGAGAAAGTTAGCTTAGTTATCCACTTTATATTCTTTCGTATCAATAGAGGCAATAGAAGCTGCTATTATTTTGAAAATAGGATGTGGAGAATTATTTCTAAGACTGACTCTCTATGATCTCTACCTGCTCGTTTGGAAATGTTTTCTCTATTGTTAATAAAGCCTAAGTTTGCTATATTCTTTTAGATCATTATAACATGTGTTTCTTTCATTGGGCTTTAGAATCTATAGCAAAGACTTTGGTTATTATAGTGCTTTATATTCTGACAGGAAGTCTTGCTTGTAAACCAAAATACCCTATTTTGAGAGTGTTGAATATAATTTCTCATACCAGCCATTCTTCAAATAGAAAACAGCAGGAACACTTTCTTTTATCATAGCTTCTATATGTTCATATTTTTTTCATAACATGTGATTTGCCTTGGTAATTTGCTTCCTTTTATGGAAAAACACATTTTCTTCAAAATAGCCAGATGCAGTATAATAAAATAATCAATTGCTGGCTTAACTTGCTGCCGCAGTCCTCCCGATTTCAGATAGATGTGCATATGAGTATATAGTAAATTTAAATTTCAATATGTTCATCATAATCGTAAGTGTCATTTATTGAACTCTACTTCGGGTACTCTGGAAAATGTTTTTCGGTCGGTGCTAATAAACCCTCTACGATAAGAAACTGAGGCTCAGAAAAGTTCAGCTTATTTTCTGTTGCACTGTTAATGGCTGGCTCAGAATCTCTGTGTAGGAAGAACTTGCTTACATCTGCCTGGATTTAAGTTTGAGAAAACTTCATTCTTTCGTGAGAAAGGAGAGGGGTGGGCAGAGGGAGATATCGTGTGGCCAGGCGGCTGACCTGTAAATAACTGTGTACGTCAGAGGCCCACATCACTGCTGGTATCTAATAGTTGCCCCCAGCAGAATAGAGACCCCAATAGCTGTGACCCTTCTTGGATCCATCGCTGCCACACCACGCCTTATAAATGCCAGTTGTTGGTGCTGTCTTTTTTTTGAACTGTGAACCAGCATTTCAAGGAAGCCACCTCACAAGATTAAATGAGAAGCCTGCATAAAGCCTCCGCAGAGTGTGTGGATGGTAGAAGGCTCAGCACAGCTGATTTCCTTTCACTTCCTCTTCGGATGTCATGTCTATGGACACAATTTTCCCGTGATACAGCTTCAAATAAAAAAAAAAAAAAATTAAACCAGATTGGGCCCAGATCTGCAAATCTGTCCTCAGTTACCCACACAGAACTTCTGCGATACAGTCTCTTCTCCCAGGGACTCCTACACAGTATTATTTTTAAGAATTTGATTTTCTAGGTACCACACATGTGAAAAGGCACAAGATTTCTTAGTACAAAAAAGATGTAAAACACATTTGAGATAGCATAGGGAAAATTTATTTTTGTCTTCCTTTATTTCACCAAGTACCTAAGCAAACATAAATTAATTATATGTGTATATTTTATTTAAATGGACCATCAGTAGTTTCTGCTTCTAGAATTACTGGCACAATGGAGGTAAGTGAGATATTTTAAGCAAGACAGACCCTGACAAGAATAGTTGGTTCCTGGAGAAAAGGTAAATTTAGGCATGAGTGTGTAACACACCTGAAACACTGGTTAAATCATGATATCTCTGAACATGAGCTTCCCTTTTGACACACAGTCTTCCAAATTTTGCATTTGAGGAGCATTATTTGGGAGCATAATTTTGGTCTAAATGTTTTATTTTGATAATAGTTTTCTATTACTTTTAGAAACCCAGCCGTTAGCAAGGTTACAACCAAAAATGAACAAGAAAAATTGATTTTTAAAATCAATTGACTGTCTTCTCTTTCCCTTCTGAATTGTGATGAACATTTTAGAACCCTAGAGGCAGGGAACAGACTTATTTTTCCTCGTTTCTAAATGATTGCTTCATCGACTACTTACTTTTCTCTAAAATGTATCATAGCTACCACAGACTGAGTGCAAATCACATTAAATGCTTTGATAAGTGCTTTAGAGATGCCATGGTGTTCTCTTTTGCTGGATGTCATCAGGCACCGCTCATACTATGGTGGCTGAGGCAGAAAGACCACAGAGTCCAGTTCTGGGCTGGGCATCATGGCAACTTGGCAAACCAACTGGATCCTGTCTCAAAGAAAAAAAAAATTAAAAATCTAGGAATATAGTTTAGTGTGAAGGTTTTGGGTTCAGTCTCCACTACCACCACCAAAATTTTATATATGCTATCTTTGGAACATAAGAATGTGTTGTTAGAATAATCAGTAATAAGGTATTATATCTTCCTGTTCACCAAACAGAAAATTAAAACCAGGAAGATTATTGCTCTTCATAACTAGTAAATACCAAAACCAAGATACAGATTCTGGTCAAGTCTCTCTGATTTTAGGCATTTTAAAGTTTTCAGTGGCTTGTCCTTAAAATATAGAACTTTCCTGTCCCCAGTTGAGTATTTTTAAAGCATTTAGAATAATCATGAAAACATAGCGAGCATAAAATGGATATTGTTCTTTTGGCTATTGTGAGACTGAGCCTAGAGAAATTCTGTGTTTGCTTCTAAGAAAAAATATTGAATCTGTATGAATATATAATAATATCTAGGATTTATGAGAGTAGTTTATCTCTTCTAGGCTATGTGCTGAGAGTTTTATGTTTTATTCATCTATTCAAAAAATTTTATTAAACATCTAATATATACTGAATGGTATTCTAAGCATTGAAAATTTAGCATTGAATAAAACAAATGTAATTTTATGTCTTCTAGGAGCTTATATTCTAGTATGTGTGTGTGTGTGTGTGTGTGTGTGTGTGTGTGTGGATTCATGATAAACAACATAAATAAGTAAAATGTAAATTACATCACATGGACAAGGAAACTGAAAATGAAGCAGAATGGGGTTTGCACTGCGCCTAGTAATTTCAAACAAAAAGCTGTCTTCATTGAGGTGGCAAGATTTAAATAAAGGCATGCAGGAGATGGGGTTTCAAACTATAGGGAACCTCATAGTAGGAGAGCAAAACATGAGCCAGGGCCTTGAGGTGAGTGTACAGGTAAGTAGAGAAACAGTGTGGGGTGGCAGTATAGTCAGAGCAGGTAAGAAAGGTTAGTAGTTAAGGAGACCACAAAGGTACTGGGGCCAGCCTGTGTGGAGACTTGCAGACCTCAGGAAGGACTTCAGCTTTGGCTCTGGGTGATAGGAGCAGCACCGTTGGGTTGGAAGCAGATCAGGGACATGACCTGTCCTATTTTAAAAGCTGTCTGCCATGTGGTATTGGAAATGTGACCTATATTTTCACAAGCCAAATCTATTCAACTCTGGCTGCTGTTTTGAAAAGAGACTGAGGAGGTCAAGGAAATAAGCAGGGCTGTAAGGTAGACAGTGATTAGAAGGATCTCACTGGGAGAAGGTGCTGGCCCAGGAAAGCTCAGTAGGAACAGAAGCCGTGAGAGTGAGCAAACTCTGGGTATATGGCATGGGTGTGTTCTGTGAGAGAAAGGATGGCTCCAAGACAGACGGACAGAAGGTTGGACGGATGGACTGACAGTCAGACAGACAGATAAGTTTTGTGGTACTGGGAACCAAAAACTCTCTGAACTGCAGCCATAACTCATTTGTTTTTCTTGGTTTTTTTTTTTTTTTTTCCCCATGGTGAGATAGGGTCTTCCTAAGTCACCAAATTGCCTGGGCTGGCAAACTCGCGGTCCTCTTGCTTCAGCCTCTCAAAGTGCTGAGGTTACTGATGTGCGGCACCACACCTAGCTGGCTCCAAGATGTTCATTTTAAAGGAGCTGGAAGAGTAGCATCACCACTAAACAAGACAAGGAAAACTGGAAAAGAACAGGCTCTGGAGGTGATAGAGGACTTCAAATTCTGCATATAGTAAGTTGCAGATGCTTATTAGAAATGTATAAGCATTTACATTTCTGGTGGATGTATCAAATAGGAAGGTAAATATTTGGATCTATGACCCGGAAAGCTTAGATATAAATTTTCAAGTCTTCAGCCTTTAGATAGTGTTTCAGTAAGGGACTGAATAACAGCACCCAGCAACTAATACAGTAGAAGAATGTTGATCTATGAACTGACACTTGAACTCTCAAGGGTTAAGGTTTAGCAGAGGAAGAACTTGCAAAGGAGACACAGAAAGAGACATCAAGTGGGAGGAGAACAAGGACAGTGTGGTGTCCTGGAAGGGAAGTGATGAAAATGCTTCAGTCCCAGGTTGGATGGTGCACGTCTGTCATCCTAGCACTCAGGAGGCTGAGGCAGGAGGATCACTGTGAGTCTGAGGTCAGCCTGGGCTACATAACGAGTTCAAGGCCAGTCATAGGGAAACCCTGTCTTAGGCTCTCAATGACTCAGGTAGGAGGTTATGATTTACTGAGTCTGCACTGATGAAAGAATAGGTTTTCTGAGGACTGAGGCCTTTTGGATGTAGCAATGTGGTTAATGGTGACTGTGACTATTGTAGTGAATTTATTGAGGACGAAAGCCTCATTAGCACTTACGTTAGAGACAATGGAAGCGGAGAAACGCAGAGAGAATAAAAAGTACTTTTAAATTTTCCTATGAAGTAGAATAGAGAAAGTACATGGTAGAGCAGAAAAGGAGAAAAGAGTCTTTAAGATGGTAGACGGAATGTCAGGTTTGTACGCTCATAAGAAAGCTCAGTGGTTAGAAGAAAACCAACAATGAGAGGAGAGGGTAAGAGAGAAGCTAGAGTTATTTACACGGATAAGCTTTGTCAGCTTATCCACAGGAACAGGCTATAGAGATATGGGATGTATAAGTACTAGATATATTACATGTAATAGTCATATTCATATGTGTATATATATATGTATATCTATATTTATGTATCTACATAGAAGTACTTGAGGTTTGATAAAGAAGGACTTTTATGAAATAATGAACCTGATACTGTTAGAGAGTGAATGAACTAGGGAGAGATATTACTAACCAGAGATACAAGGACTTAATGTAAGGAATGGCTACAAATTTAAAGTGAAACACTGAGCATGCTGTTCCTTTATCTCTAGCTATGTTCAGGGGTATGGTTGCAGGTATGTTGTGGATTCTATCTAGATGACCCCCAAAAGCTTAATGCACTCAATGGGGGGGTGCTTTTGGGAGGTGATTGTATTGCAGGAGCTGGCAGGTGACTTGCTGTTAGGAGGTGCAGTCTGGTCCAACGAAGCAGGTCCTTGAGGCCTAGACTGGAAGGGCATATCTCTCTTCCCACCTCCTCCCTTCACTCTCTGCTTCTCAGCTTCCTTGAGGTGAGCAGCTTTTTCTCTCCCGTGGCCCTTTGTCCTGCTGTTTCTTCTTTGGAGCTGGATAACCATGAATAAACCTCTCCTCCTTTAAGTTGGGGATGATGGATATTCTGTCTAATGGACTAGGAAAGTGACTAAGACAAAGCAGGGTATAGATTCAAATATAATCTTAACCATAGACATAGAGGGTTTGGCACAGCTGAAGCAGAAGAGTTCATGTTGTATGTGAGAAAGTTGTTAAAACAATAGATGAGTAAGACATCCAATGAGGATGTAAAGGAAATGAGGGACAATGAAGAGGTATAAATTAGTGATGTTAAGATCCTCATGGAGTCAGTGCTGAAGGAAAGAAGCTAGAAACCTCAGAGCAAAAGGTAACTGAATGTGAGCTTGTGGCGGTTTCAGATAAAAAATGATAGGTTTCAGGGTACAACCATGAAAGTGAGTGACTAAATAAGGTTGTGATTTTTGGATGCGAGGAGTAGGAAGGCTCTCACACGTGCTAAATGTGTGGTCCATCACTGAGCTACCCCACCAACCTCCAAATATTGGCTCATCAAGTGCCTACCAAAGATCAGCACAATGTGGTGTGCCATATTCTGGGGCAACGAAGCTAAAAATACTGTCTGAAATTGTAAGCTAGGAATTCAATTCCAGCTGCATTATTACCTCTGCCAGTAGGAAAGTATTTGAATAATTATTTGAATATTTTATTGCATTTCTCTTATTATGTTATAAAAGATGAGTAGAGAATAGAAAATGAAAGTGCTAGTATTGAGGATAAGGATTATGGATCTTATAAACTTACTGTAATTGAGACTAAGATGGAAATCGTAGGTGAGCTGAAGTAGGGAAATCCTCAGCCTTAAGTGGATATCATTGGATTTAAGTCCTTTGAGTGAGTTTCCAACTAGGAAAAAAAATCATTTTTAAAAATTCACAGATTGTGGGAACTATATTTTAAAGATATTGTTTAGGAAGAAAGGTATGATTAGGCCAGGTATTATTTTTTATTAGGTGATGCCAGTGGGATAAGGTATAAATCTACAGTTTGATTTATGAAGTTATACTTTTATATATGACTTCAGGGACTTATTATGAGTATGTGGAACACTTTCACAATATTACGATGGTGCAGATCATGGGAAAAGTAGAAAAGAAAGTGTATAATTCTGTGTGGAACAGACAGGGAAATCTTTGCTGAGGGGGCAACTGTTAAGCAGTCATGTACATTGCGAAGAAGTTTATAGCACACACGGAACAAGTCATAGCATTTTCATGCCTCTGAACAAGCTTTCATCAAAGTAAGCCAAGGAAAGTGGTACTTATTCTCTGCACCTCACAATTTGAGCATAAGAACCAGGAGAGGCTCTGCCTGGAGAGCTAGGGACAGAGGAAGTGATGAAGTCCTAGACGGTAGAGAGATGTGTAGGCACCTAGTGGCCACAAAGCATTCTTTCCTAAGCAGGAGCTTTAGACCACTGAGCCATCCTGCCAGGCCCATGCCACAAAGCATTCTTATTCATGTCTTCATTCTGTCGTTATTGTTATTTAGTGCTAGCTAAATTCGCTTCCCCTATTATCTGATGTTTATGTAACACTTGATGATGTCCAGCTATCATTCAGAGCACCCTTTCCACGCTCCTTCCTGTATTTTTCCTTTTATTTTTATTACTGATTTTTTTAGATGAATGTACATTTCTCAGATGAACAAATACAAATGGCAAATAAATATATGAACAAGATGTTCATTATCACTGGTCGTTTGAGAAATATAAATTAAATCAACACTGAGATTCCATCTCACCCCAGAAAGAATGGCTATCATCAGGAAGTCAATCAATAACCAATTCTGGAGGGGCTGTGGGGGAAAAGGAACCCTTTTCCACTGTTGCTGGGAATGTAGACTTGTGTAACCACTATGGAAATTAGTATGCAGTTTCCTCAGAAAGCTAAGATTAAAGGTCTCATTTGACCCAACTATTCTCCTCCTGGATATTTTTACAGAACTGAAAACATCATATCACAGATATATATATATATATATATATATATATATATATATATATATATATATATATAGGCACCCATGCTCGTAGCAGTGTAATTTATCATAGCTAAATCTTGGAAACAAATGCTCATCAGTGGATAAAAAAGATGTGGAATTTTAATACAATGGAATATTACCCAGCTATAGAAAAGATGACTTGATGCAACTAGAAACCATATTCATAATGGAAACAAATCAGGCGTACCTATGCAAGTGTCATACTGTCTTACTAGTATAAGAATCCCAAAGAGTAAATAAAATTGGAATGGTAGAATAGATGCTGTGAAAGGAAAAGAATTTGTTCAAAGGGAAGGAGCACTGGAATGAGAAAAAGGATAAAAAGAAAGAATGAATGGAAGAAGGTATATTTTTGTATAAATACAGGAGAGCTTGGATAATTGTACAGCTGATTTCTGCTGGTGTATTTCAAGGAGCAGTTAATGCTTATTTTTTTCTTCTCATTTTCAATTCTTGTGACTTTTTAAAACCAGTTTTGCATGCTTCCATCTGTAATCTGAACAACTAATTGGAGGACAATATACTGCAACATAACAACTACTGTTGAATTCTATTGTTTTTTAGCGAAATTCTCTTTTATTTCCAATTATACTTTACTATTTTTATTCTCTTGAGTCTTTCTCTTTATTTAATTCCATGGTATTTATAGTGTGCATACTCCCTACTAGGTGCATACTAAATACCTGGAATTCAGGGCTTCAGGGTTTCTCCTCCCATGAAACACACATTTATAGTGAGTAATCGAGATGGATATGAAAATTGATATACACAATTTGCTGCATTAAAAAGACACAGTGGAAAATATGATAGAATTTATATGAGTAAATATAAATGTGACATCTACTTACACATTTTGAAAATCAGGTACTGAAAATCAAATTTCAAGGAAGAGCCAAAATCCACAAGTAAGCAAGTTTTCCTTTCACTTTATCCCTGGTCATTTGGAGGATCTGATACCAGCTAAAAATTTTGGGATTGGGCCTTGTACTCACCATATATGGATCATTCCTCATCTAAAAGGTACCTCAGGTGCAGCTTCATTTTCCAGATACCCTGATGTGAAAAAGAGAAAAAAGAAAACAGATGTATAAATATATTATCTCAAAATTTAATTTTTAGGCTAATATCATTGTTTATCTGTGGCTCACATCTTTACAGCTTGGCTTTAGTCTAATGGTACAGTCTAAGTTGCATGTTCCAGCTCTTCAAGTGAGATGGACCAATGCAGTGTCAGTTTAAACCATGGCCCATGAATACTTCCCATGATTTGCAGTAGGCTGAGCTATGAGGTTTAATAAGGTTCTTCCTCATTCTGTGTGATACCTTTGCTTTTTCTGGTGTCAAGAATGTCCCAAAATTAAGTCAGACTAACTCACTCTTCCTTAACAAGAGGTAACTATTCTCAAGTCTTTGCTGCCAATCAATTAAGGGTTCTTCTTCTTAAGTTAGGTAGTTTGCTTGATGGAAAACCCACAAAACTGATGGGTCAAGGGCCAGTGAGATAGCTCAGTGGACAAAGTGCCTGCTTTGGCAAGCACAGGGACCAGGGTGGAATCTCTGCTCCCGCATGCCATGCTGGCCCCGCCCACAGAGTGTGCTGAGCTGATGACAGAGTTTGGGTGTGGTGATGCATGCCTGTAATCCCAGCACTGGAGAGGCTAGTGTCCCTACTGCTTTTGCTTCCACAGAGGAAGAGGAGGCAGCAGCAGGACTTGGAGGGTCAGAGTGGTGGAAGGGCATAGTAG
The DNA here is from genome assembly GCA_004027025.1 of Myocastor coypus. Taxonomy (NCBI): domain Eukaryota; kingdom Metazoa; phylum Chordata; class Mammalia; order Rodentia; family Myocastoridae; genus Myocastor; species Myocastor coypus. Next base: position 9,557 of record PVJA010052621.1, read on the forward strand.
TGGATGTCTGAGCTAGAAGTCTCATCAGGGTGGCCTAGAGAACAGCTGCAAAGTAATGTCTCACGTGAAGTAACTTGTCATAGTCCATCCTCAGGGGACCAAGAGAGGAAGGAAAGGGAGAGACAGGGACATGACGGTTGTCAGCCAGGCTGCAGCCTCCCTCAGCAAGTGATACGGAAAAGGATTAGGTGCTTCTTGTGTCTCTGGACCTGAATGATGCTGCTGCCTGATCGTCTGGAAAGGATGGTCTACTCTTTCTTTCTAGGTTCTCCCATGTGATCTCTCAGGTCAAATTTTGTCTTAAATTTATTTCTGGGATGTCACAAATGTTTCCAGTAAGGTTCAAATAACCTGTTAACGAAAAGAATACTAATAGCAAGTATTTTTGAGCCCTAGCAAGTTCATTAGATCCATTATCTGAGCATGTAAGGTAACAGGCACAGAGTGACTGAGCAGATTGCCTAAGGAACCCTGTGAAATGTAGAGCTAGGGTTACACCATGGGTTGCCACAGCCTGGGAGCTCAGCCTCTGTGTGACAAGTGTTCAGCACAAACATGAAGTGAGCTACATGTGTAGTTTTAAATTTTATAATAACAGCAAGAAGTAAAAATAAACATTATATTTGAATAAAGACCTTTAATCCAAAATTTAAAAATATGCTAACATAGTTTTTATTTTATTGCTATGTCTTAATATTTTGTTTGCTTCAATTTTATGTTAAAGTCATTAAAATTAAAAATTTAAAACACAGTCTTTGAGCTGCACTTGCCACATTCCAAGTGCTCTGGGGCTGCCGCCAATCCTGGCCACTGACCTGAAGGTGCAGCTCTGGAGAGGCCCAGTGGAAGAGCCTTAAGTTGCTCACAGTCACTAGGTGCAGCTACATCTAGAGACCCTGAAATCTGGGGGTTTTTAGGCTTTTTTTGTTTTTGATTTTGAGATAGAGTCTCACTACGTAGCCCAGACTGGCTTTAAACTTGCAACAGTCCTCCTATCTCAGGCTCCCAAGGGCTGGGATGATAAGGGTATGCCACAATGCCTGGAAGGGAGAGTTGCCTTTTAATGGAAGATTGGAAAACATAGGAATCTTGTTTTAGGTGGAGAGATTGCCTCTCACCTATTGTAGAATTGTGTCCTCTGCAGCTTGGCAAGTGATTTGTAGGTAACTCACATTTCCTGCTTGTGTGGGCCTTCAGGCTCATAAAGCAACTCATAGATAGCAGTTGGTAGCTGATAAACAGTGAGGTCGGTCATGAGCTAGCTTTTTTGGTTATTCTTATAGGCACAAATGAAGGCTCTAATCCTTACTATTCAGCTCCAGGAGAATTCTGATTTTTCCCTTTTGAACTTATTGTCTCATTATGGTGAAATTTGATTAGTGAGGACTTGAAACCATCAGGAATGTTACCTGTCATGAGACAGGGGGCCGGTGAGATAGTTCAGTGGTCTAAAGCACCTGCTTAGGCAAGCTTAGGCAGCTGCAGGGGTCCACGGTTCAATGCCAGGCACCACATACCACACAAAGCTTGCCTTCATGGTGAGCTGAGCCAGCCAACAGAAAAAAAAAAAAAAAAAAAAAAAAAAAAAAAAAAAAAAAAAAGAATCTTTCCTCTAGAGCTTTCTTCCCAAGCCTGGGAAGAAGATGAAGAAAGGTGTGTGTGAGGTTTGCATGGCAGTCCTTATTATAATTCGTTTCCTCTTTTCCTTATCCCCTACCCCATTTTATTTCGTTTTATTGTCAAACATACAGAATTTGAGCATAGGGCTGGGGAGATGTCTCAGTAGAACAAGCACTTGCATAGCAAGCTCGGTGTCCTGAGTTCAATCCCCAGCACCACAAAAAAATGTTTAAAAAATAATCTAAGCAGAATTTAAGCATAATGGTTTTAGGTTCTGCCTATCAGACTCTGGTCCCCAAAAGAGTGTGCTATTAATTATTTAAACTTTATATTAAATCCATTGTTACAATATGGTTTCCCCACATTATACCCTTTAGGTCTTCCATAAACGGGGCTGATAATGAATATAAAGGAACACAGTTTACTTAGGAAGATAAGCCAGAATTGCCCAGATGGTTGAATTATACCGACCAGCTTTATCTGGTTACCATAAATTCCCTGCTGCTCTGACAGTCAGTCCTATGGAAAGGGAAGGAAAAAGAGAGGAATAAAAAAAATCCCCCATAATTAGTCCTCACCATTTAATTTCAGCAATATCTGCTTTGTACCTAGGAAACCATACTATTTACTAGACAAAAGTCTCCCAGGATTAAGGCACAATTGTAATATTTTCTTTAAGAAGGAAAAAAAATTAACAGCAGGAGGAGATGATCCATTCAAAGAATATAATGTTCAGTTATTGTATTTGCGTGTCCACAGGAGCACTCCCGTTCTCAGTCATCAGAACCCAAGCAGGTGCAGTGCTAGCACTCACATCTAGTAACAGGGAGGGGATCAATTAGTTTTCCTGTTGATGTTGCCTGTGGAGGCTTCAAATTCAAATCAAGATGAGCTGTTCTGGTCTCTGCATTTATTTTTTTTTATTTTTTGTTTTGTGTGTGTTTTCAAATGCTATTTCCTTTTTTTTTTTTTCAATTTTTTATTGTTTAAATTTAACAATGGTTATATTACATATTTTCATCATCAGATCAGTTTAGATTAATACATATAGGTATATAAGATTGATCAAACAATTAAACATTAACTTTTCTAAATCCACATTACTTTTTTTTTTCTTTTCCCCTTTCTTTTCTTTGAAAGTTGACATATTGCATATT
>PVJA010052622.1:0-12321 GCA_004027025.1 Myocastor coypus
AGAAACCAAAATCTTATGGTGACTCTAACATGTAAGGTGAAAAATACTAACAGACGCCCTCTTGGCTCAAAAGCATGAGATCTCTTTAGACTGAGAACTTGTACGTTGAGGTGGGGAGACGTTCACAGTTCAGTGTTAGAAGGAATACCATATCTGCCTTCCCAATTTCTCAAAGATGATGATGCTAAAATAAAATAGGGAGGATGGAGCAGAAAGATCACTTCAGCTAACTAATTTGAAAGAACCTGGGCAACACAAAGAGATTGGGGGAGGGAGAAGAAGAAGAGGAAAAGGAGCCTGAAGAACAGGAAGGGGAGGAAGAGGAAGGGGAAAGAAGAGGAGGAGGACATGGAAGAAACCAAGTAAGGAGAAGAGGAAGAGGGCAGGCCAGGTAGCTCAGTGGTCTAAAGCGCCTGCTTAGGCAAGCTTAGGCAACTGCAGGAACCATGGTTCAATCCCTGACACCACATGCTGTGCCAGCCCCACCCCCACTACAGGATGTGTCGGCCATAATATAAAGTTAAGAGAAAGAAAAAGAGGAAGAGTGAAAAGGAAAAAGAGCACTCTGGGATTACTCCTGCAACTCATCACTCAGTGAGGTTAAACTGACAGATAACAAATTTGAGCCCAACCTGGGTAGTTTAATGAGATCATATTAGACTATCTATTACATTTTCTCACAAGATATTGTTACCCTTGTATGGGGGACCCTAAGGGTGTCACGTATCACAGAAAACCCACTGATTACACTGCTAACCCTTAAAGACGAAAGTGAAAATGCATGTGCAGCAATCTCAAAGAGCAAAGTTACGCATGTAACAGTAAATACTTGGAAGTTAATGATCACCACTTTGACCACCTCAGGTAATTATAGAGGCTAAAAGGTAATTTGTATTAATCTCATGATGTCTTCAGAAATTTGGTATTATTTATACAAATTTTTCAGGCTGGCGAGATAGCTCAGTGGTCTAAAGCACCTGCTTAAGCAAGCTTAGGCAACCGCAGGAATAGCAGTTCAATCCTGGCACCACATGCTGTGCCAGCCCCTCCCCCAGGGCAGGCTGAGCTGGCCATAATATAAAGTTTAAAAAAAAAAAAAAATAGAAACAAGTTTTTCTTTCCCTGAAGAGTGTACACACATTTTTGACAGACTATATACAGGGGAGAGGTAGCTAGGAAAACTCATTATAAAAGCCACAGGATCAATCTCCAGTGTCACATGTATGTAGTTAATCTGCTCCTTACATAGGAGAACACAACTGTCTCCATTCCTCTCATCCAACATTTTAAAAAGTACTAATGTATAATAGCCCTAGAAAATAACAGTGCTTAACATAGGTGTCTTTTAGTGAGATGATACAGACAGGACTAGTGATCAGACCCAAGACCCTTGCAGTAGTGAGAATATTATGTACCAGTTCTGTGTGAGCTCCAGCTAAGTATTAGGGTTCAAGGAGCAGAAAGAAGCCAGGAGAATGACAGGGGAATCCTTAAGGGAGCTGCAGGTAGATTTAGTTGCTGGGGTCAAACATGTTCCTTTGTATGTTCTTGCTGAGCTAGGACAGCAACAATATCAGCTCCTAGAATGAGGAGAAGCATCAGGACTAACTTGTAGGGAACCATCAGATCCCAGGATGCATGAAACTCTTCTTATAAGAGACTAACACTTAAAGTGTCATTCAAGGCACATTACAGTGAAGACAAGACAACCAGCACCAGGGGTGTCAAACATAAAGTACAAATATAAAACTCATGACAGTTGAGGGAAAAAAAGCAATAAAAGAAAGTTGCTGAAGAAAACCATACCAGAAAACTATAAACCTGGCACCCCTGGTCCTCATTCCAGGGGTCAAGCAGTTAAAACCAAATGGCAAAATTTAAGCCAGAAGACAACAGTGTGGAAACAGTGGTGACTTGTACTTAAGATTCTGAGAGCTCTAATGGCAAAGCAGAAAAGATCCAGACCAGGTAATTTTTCCAAACAGCCATAATTAAATAGTGCTTATATACTATGAAAATGAGAAAAATACACATGCTGCCTTTACTTTTGCTTACTAGCATCTATGCCATTAACATTTTTTTTCTTATTATTATTTTTATTCTTGTTTCAGAACCTTTGTTTGTTTATTCACTCTTTTTTTTTTTTTTTTTTTTTTCCCCCCCGGCCAGCTCAGCCGCCCCAAGGGCAGGGCTGGCACAGCATGTGGTGCCGGGGATTGAACTGCTGTCCCTGAAGCCGCCCAAGCTTCCCCAAGCAGGCGCTTTAGACCACTGAGCCATCCCGCCGGGCCCCAACATTTTATGGGTAGAATTGCTTTGCGAAAGACACAGGTTGTAACCTAAAAGCAAAGGAAGAGAATACTAGATTAAAAAGTCTTAAGGTACAAATAGAAAGTAAAAGAAAAATCTCCATTCTCTTGATTATTTACTCTTAAGCACATGACAGTTAAAAAGTAGACTTCCTGGTCTCCCTTGAATTTTGTTATAGTTATGTAACTAAGAGTTGGCTAATGAGACACAAGCACAAAGCAAACCTACTAATGATATCTCTTCTGAAAGACTTGTATATATAGCCTCTAGTCTTGTTTCCTATTCTTGCTGGCTATAATATACTAAAGTAGGAAGCTAGAGTAATGATATTAAATCACGGGATGGAAATTACATATTGCACATGCCAGAGTTAAAGACATCCAATCCCCTGTACTGCAAGGTACTTGTACTTATTACACCTGCTTCAATACATGAAAGAAACACAACTTTTTCATTCAACTAATAATATTCACTAAGAATGTATTGTAAAACTATAGGGTGTTAGGTACAATAGCATCCAACAGACTGCTGCACCTGTATTTGTATCAGAAAAAGAATCAGCAACTGAATACTATTAATTGAGCTGCCACTTGACAAAACACTAGTATGTGCATACTTACCCCCAGTCACAGACTATTCTTGCATATGAGCTATAGTCTCCTGTACATGACATGAAGGCATCTAATGACAGGCACAACTTTATCTTAAGAAAAGGCATTTAAAATTAGTGATACTTACTGATACATTAGCACTGTCACTGCTTGCAATTTCAGCTGCCTTTTCAATAATCTGTTTTAAAAAAATTACAGTTAAATTTGGGCTCTTCTATGGAGAATTTTAAGTATAAATAACTATGCTTGTACTTAAGACTACAAGGAACTACATATGTTTTGACATTTCTATGCTGTATAATAAAGTCATGAATTTTAAGAGCAAAATGGTGCTTTGCAAATGCTTCAAACCCGTGACAAAAAGCAAACAACATTACCGTAAAAGGCTGCAACTCCTAGGGAGCAGCAAGATTATCTGTCAATCAGATAGTGGCTTTTACATAGATGTAAAATGTGTGTGTGCGTGCACAGGTGCACGCATGCACATGCACACACACAGACACACACACGCACACACACACACACAGAGGTAAACAAGCTGATCGGAGTGATGTAGTGGTATAGGTATGTAATCCAAAACTTGGAAAGCTAAAGGAGGATTGTTCTGAGGCCATGAGTTCAAGGTCAACTTAAACTGTGTAACCAAGCTCCTGCCTAAAAAACAAACAAGCAAAAAACTATAAATGAATGATGGTTGGCATAATGGCTGTAATCCCATCTACTAAGAGTTTGAGATAGAAGACTTCCAGTTTGAAGTTGGCCTGGGCAACTAGGTGAGACTCTACCATAACATAAAAAGTAAAAAAGGGTAGGGTAGAGATGTGGCTCAGTATTAGACTACTTGCCTAGCAGTGTGCAGGACTCTAGGTTCAACCCACAGGACCATAAAACCAAAAATACAAAACAAGCAAAAATGTAACAACAAATATTAAGTTAAACAGAAAGAATAGCACCTAGGGTGGGCAAGATAGCTCCGCAGTCTAAAGCACATACTTAGGCAAGCCTAGGTAACTGGAGGGACTGTGGTTCAATCCTGGGTATCACATACTGCCACAGCCCCACCCCCAGGGCAGGTTGAGCTGACTATAACAGAGAGAGAGACAGAGAGAGGGACAGAGAGACAGAGAGACAGAGACAGAGACACAGAGAGAGACAGAGATAGAGAAATTTTTTAAAAAAAGAATAGGACCTATTGGAACTTTTGGTATTACATCTATATTCAAAGGAAACTCAGTAAATGTAAACATATTTATACATATTTGAAGACTAACGCCTCTATTCCTAATTAAGTTTCAAGCCAGAATTTCCACAGCATTACGAAGGCAAACAGAAAGTTTAATGACCAGTGATGAAAGACTGTAGCAACAATAAAACAATATATTTTAAAGAAATGTGACTGCTGGGCATGGCAGTGCATGCCTGCAATCCTAGAACATAGGAGGCTGAGGCAGGAGAACTTCCTCGAGTTTGAGGCCAACCTGGGCTAGTTTTTTTAAGATCAGTCTGGACTACATAATGAGACTATCTCAAAAAACAAACAAAATTTTTAGTTTTTATTTATCCTCAAATACTAGATTAAAACCACTTATGTTTTTCATAGATGCTGTTTTTGTTAAAATTTTCTAAACAGCATTTCATTTTATTTTTACTTATGATTTTTTTTTTTGTTTTTAAATGGCCAGCTCAGCTGCCTTGGGGGCAGGGCTGGCACAGCATGTGGCACCGGGGATCAAACCTCAGTCCCTGTGGTTGCCTAAGCTTTCCTAAGCAGGCGCTTTAGACTGCTGAACCATCTTGCCAGCCTAGTATTTCATTTTATATCAAGTAAATAAAACCCATCACTGAACATATATACCATAACTGTACACATTAACAGTCATTACATCAGATGTAATGCAAGTAGCTAAACTTAAATTCCTATCTAAGGACAACTAAAGCCATCACAAAAAGTAACAAATTAGTCAAAATGTAGCTTTTCAACTCAGTGGACATTACAGTAAATGGTTCTTATCACATGGGAATTTTATTATAAAAAAAGCACAAAGTTAGATTGCAAATTAGGGGATAAAAGTTACTTAATGAATGGATAAAATTCAATTAAAGATGAAGGAAGAACAGGGAGTTTCAAGAATTAAACTTGCATGATACTATTTAAAAATCTAAGCTGGGGAGATAGCTCCGAGGCACAAGTGCCTGCTGGGCAAGTGCAAGGTTGTGAGTTCGAACCCTGGCCCTACAAAAAAAATAAATAAATAAATAAATAAAAATAAAAATCTATAGGATTAGCACTGAAGTTTAATGGTGGAATGTGTGCACAGCATGGGCAAGGCCTTGGGTTTGGCCCTCAGCACCAAACACACATATACATGCAACACACCTACCTACACAGGTCTGGAAGTATTAAACATTAAGATACAATTAAGTCTGCAGGTGGATTAATATTAATATCAAGCTTCAATTTTGTTTGTTGCATAGACCAACCTAGTCTTAAACTAATAATACACCTCAAGCTGGCCTCAAACTCACAGCAACCCTCTTGCTTTGCTTCATGCACCCTGAAATCACGGGATGCACCACCACACATGGCCCACAATCTGTCAAGGTAACTTGTTCTAAACTGTATCAAAAAGCTTCTTTTTTTTTTTTGAGACAGGGTCTCGCTATGCAGTTCAGGCTGGCCTTGAGCTCACTTTTGTAGTCTAGGCTGGTCTCAAACTCGCACCAATCCTCCTGCCTCAGCCTCCCGAGTGCTGGGATTACAGGCGTGAGCCACCACGCCCGGCTCTAAAAAGCTTCTTGATTTTTGTTTCTTTCAAGACTTTTTTGAAAGATTTCTGCATAAAACTCAGGGGCAATCATATCTAATATATGAATGCCAAACCGGAATATAAAAATTACAGTTCAATTCTCTTAGCACATAAATTACCACAGCCCTATTTTTAACCCCCACCAGATCTTTATCCCCACAATACACAGTTTACATACAAAGGAAATGCACTTTTAAAATGTGAACCCTTGATATAGATTTTATAGAAATACTACCCTAGAACTAGGCATGATGGCACATGGCTATAATCCTAGCATTTGGGAGGCTGAGGCAGGTGGATCAGTGTGAGTTTGAGACTAGCCTGGGCTATAAAAGTGAGCTCAGGGGCCGGCAGGATGGCTCAGTGGTCTAAAGCCCCTGCTTGGGAGCTTGGGTGGCTTCAGGGACCGCGGTTCGATCCCCGGCACCACATGCAGTGCCAGCCCTGCCCTCGGGGCAGGCTGAGCCGGCCATAAAAAATGAGTGAATAAACAAACGAAGGTTCTGAAACAAGAAAGAAAATAAAATAATATTCGGGGGCCCGGTGGGATGGCTCAGTGGTCTAAAGCACCTGCTTGGGAAAGCTTGGGCGGCTTCAGGGACTGCAGTTCAATCCCCGGCACCACAAGCTGCGCGAGCCCTGCCCTCTGGGCGGGCTGAGCTGGCCATAAAAAAAAAATGAGTGAATAAACAAACAAAGGTTCTGAAACAAGAAAAAAATAAATAAATAAAATAAAATAAAAATTCTTTAAAAAAAATGGAAAAAAAAAAAAAAGTGAGCTCAAGGCCAACCTGAATTGCACAGCAAGACCCTGTCTCAAAAAGAAAAAAAAAAAAAAAAAGTCCTGCTAACAGTACTATTCAACATAAATAATATGTTCTATGAATATAAACTAACACAACTGTGATGACATCTTTATCTCTGAATCAACACCCAACACATGTTTCACTAAATATTTTAAATGCTCAGAGTTATAAACAAAACATTTAGAGCCGGTGAGATAGCTCAGCGGTCTACAGCGCCTACTTAGGCAAGCTTAGGCAACTGCAGGGACCACAGTTCGATCCCTGGCACCACATGCTGCACTAGCCCCACCTCCAGGACAGGCTGAGCCAGCCATAATATAAATAAATAAATAAATAAATAAATAAATAAATAAATAAATAAATAAATAAATAAATAAATAAAGTCTAGCCAGGTATGGTGGCATACACCTGTAATCCCAGCACTTGGGAGGTTGAGACAGGAGGATCAGTGCAAGTTCAAGACCAACCTGGGCTACAAGTAAGCTCAAGGCCAGCCTGAACTGCATAGTGAGATCCTGTCTCAAAAAGAAAAAAAAAAAAAAATTTTCTATAAGATTCTAATATTTAAATAAAAACAACACATTTAGAACTTTTTTTTTTACTCTGAAAACCACCACCTCAGAACAACTGTAAATTCCTCACTTTATAAATGAGCAACCTGAATGCCAGAGATGCTCATGGCTCGCTCTACCAAGTGACAGAATTAATACAGATTGAAGGCTCCCTGCCCTACAACCTTCCCACTGAACCAATGTGTCAAGGCACATATAATCCACAAAGTGAAACAGACACACGGAGGTGAAACTAGGTACATTCAGAACTAGTAAATAATAACTTAATTCATGCATGAATTAAGCTTACCTTATCAAAGGGAGGGTAATAACAAGGTTGTTTTTTATTCTCTGGAAATTTAATATGCAAAGCTGTTGCATTTTCAGTATATGGATTTGTTTGAACAGTTCCCATTGGATTTAACATTTCTTCAAGTTCATCTAAAATATGCAAGTAATTTTTATTCTTTTAAAAAGAAAAAACTGTAATGGATTTCTTCACATGAAAATGGTTTACGAACTATATCACGCAAGAAACTTAAAAAAATTCTAGCCGTAACTCTAAGTTTTCTTCAGGGTTGCAATAAAATTTCAGGGTAAGTTTGTATATACCTTTAATATAAGAAAGTTAACAAAAATTAATGGCCAGACTGTAATCCTAACACTTGGGAGGCTGAAAACAGGGAAATCACTGCGATTCCAATGTGTGTAGTGAGGCCCTGTACTAAATACATTAAAATATAATAATAATAATAGCCATTATAGCCATTTTACCCATTCAAATCTGGGAAGACTCTGAGTTCTAAGTTTAAGAGGAAATGCCCTTCATGAAAATAAGGTGGCCTGCCGGGTGTGGTGGCGCACGCCTGTAATCACAGCACTCAGGAGGCTGAGGCATGAGGACTGGTGTGAGTTCGAGACCAGCCTGGGCTACAAAAGTGAGCTCAAGGCCACCCTGAACTGCATAACAAGACCCTGTCTCAAAAAGACAAAAAAGAAAATAAGGTGGCCCAAAGCAACTATTATGCCTGTATTCCATAATCACATGGAATCTTTTTTTCATGGCCACCCAGACTGATATCTGAGAGAGTTCAATGACATTCCTCTTACATATAATGTTGTTAATGGTTTATTATCCTGCAATTCCTAACATGCTTTTTTTTTTTTCTTTGAGACAGGGTCTCACTGTGTAACCCAGACTGGGCTTGAACTTGCAGTAATTTTCTGCCTCAAAATCCCAAATTCTGGGATTACAGGCATGCACCGCCACTCCTGGCTCATAAATACTTTCCCTGGTAGCCTCTGTGATATATCTGTCAAATCATATTCCTTTCTATTTTCCAACTGCTTTTTTCTTCAAGGAAACCTGTCCTTCTCTCTACTGCCCTAAATATGGCCTCTTCACAGATTTGTGCACAGAAGCTTAGAAGAGCAATGTAATCAGAAAATCTTGGAATTTACATCATGTCATGTTCTAATTTCACAGACAGGTAAACTCAAGATGGAGTAAGGTGTGCAATCTAAGGCCTCCCCTCTCCAAAGCATTAATTTTTTTTCTTATCCCAATTTTGGAACTATTCTTTTATGTATTCTGAAGAAAAAAATGTCAACTCCATTCTGCCTAGGCCAAGTGTCCAGAAAATATGTATTCTCAGCAAATGATAATACCATACTTACCAGCAGTGATGACAATTATTTGGCCTATCAAATACAATCTATTGTAAGTCAATTGATTTTTTTTTTTTTTTTTTGTAGTCTCAAACACACAGACATCATTACATTAAAACCTGGTCATAATAAGGCACTTCTGGGTATACGACAAATTTCACATACTTTTTATTAAAAAGCAATACATAATTACCTATAAAATTACAAATGCATTTATTCTTTGACTCACCAAACCCCTTTCTGGGAATTTACCTTAGACATATACCTAGATGGTTATTCATTAAGCTTAAGCAAGGTTAACCATCATAGTATTATTTGAGTTATCAAATAATGGGTCTACTTTAAAAAAAAAAATCAATTATTGAACTGAGCATGAAACTACACATCAGTAGTTCCAGCAGCACTCAGGAGGCTCAGTCAACATTGCCACTGGTTCAAAGCCAGTCTAAGGTACATGGTACATAGTGAGTTCAAAGCCAGCATAGACTATAGGGGGGGAAAAAAGTTCTTTATCCAGATATATAAGGTAAGAATTGAAGGAGCACAACTCAGGCAAGAATAATGCTATTTTGTATGAGAATAGCGAGTACAATAGAAAACTGTGTTTATATTTCCTATTGTCCATGAAGAATTCCAGAAAGATAAAGAAACAAGTATAATTATATGCCTTGGAATGATAACCTATGGACTCTAAATAATAATTACTTTGGGTTCTTTTATGTCTTGCTTGCTCTTACTGGGATAAACATGACAGTTCTAGAGCTGGTATATGAAAGTTAAATGTGTTCACTTATTATTTTTATCATATACAGTCTTTAATTTTGTGGTAATGGGGTTTGAGGCCAAGGCCTTTGTACTAAGCTGTATTTCCAGCCCTTTCTATGAAACTTTATTTACTTACTTATTTTTGATTTTTTGGAATAGGTTTTCACTACACACCTCAGGCTGACTGACTTTGAATTCACTATACAGTCCAGCCTGGCCTTAAACCTGCACCAATAGGGAGTACAGGGATTACAGGTGTGTGCAACCATGCCCAGCTTCTCCTCTTCCTGTTTTTTTGTTTTGTTTTGTTTTGTTGGTTTTTTTTGTTGTAATGCTGTTAGAGATCAAACCTAGGGCCTTATGTATGTAAGATAAGAGCTCTACTACAGACCAGAAGCCCAATCCTCTGGTATTGTCTTGTTTTCCTCTTTTTTTTTAAGGCACACTTTCTGTACATTGGCAAGCCGTCCACACTGGGCTCCAGCCTGCCATTTCCTGCCTCAGCTTCTCGGGAGTGCTGTATATGCCACCAACGCATGACTCAACATTCTACTTTTTAAAGAATTATACATCTTAAGCATTGAAGTCAGCTCAAGGTTTGCCAGTTAGTGATAGTAAAAATATAATTTTTAATAAAACTTCATTCAAGTTGCTTTGTGGTTCTGGAAAACATGCATAAGTCTGACATCAAGATTTATAAGAAAGTTCAGTGCTAAAGTGTGCAACTTTTACTCTTGTGAAAGACAGTTTCTCATTGAAAATGTGTCAAATACAAATAGCACTCTTGCTGGGCGTGGTGGTGCACGCCTGTAATCCCAGCACTCGGGAGGCTGAGGCAGGAGGATCAGTGCGAGTTGGAGACCAGCCTGGGCTACAAAAGTGAGCTCAAGGCCAGCCTCAACTGCATAGTGAGACCCTGTCTCAAAAAAAAAAAAAAAAAAAAAAAAAAACAAATAGCACTCCTACATTTGGAAAAATAATGTGGTTTGTGAAAATTAGTAAAAGTTTATACAAAAGTGGGAAGTAAAAGAAGATACATACATGATTGTGAGGTGTTCATGTCAACAAATTAACTTATTACTCAAAAGTAATATTCTAGGAAGCAAAGATAGATAGATAGATAGATAGATAGATAGATAGATGATAGATGGATAGATAGATCTACCTATACATATATAATTTTAAAATGTCTACCACTAGTAAAATAAGGTTTACAATAAAACAATTCCAAAGTTTTGGAAAGTAGTATAGAATAACAGAAAACTTAGTCTTTTGTTCTAATTATAGGCATGAACCAATTATGTAAGATTTACTAACTTAGCTGGGCGTGGTGGCTCACACCTGTAATCCCAGCACTTGGGAGGCTGAGGCAGGAGGATCAGTGCGAGTTCCAGACCAGCCTGGGCTACAAAAGTGAGCTCAAGGCCAGCCTCAACTGCATAGTGAGACCCTGTCTCAAAAAGGCAAAAAAAAAAAAAAAAAAATTTACTAACTTATTCTTCCTAATCTTTATTCAACAGCAAAGCAACGAGACTTAAAAAAAAACTATCTCATTTGATGCAGGTACTTTCAGTAGTATATAAGAAATAGAGGCATGTGGAAGGTACATAACTTCAAACTTCAGACTAAAGCCAACTAATGTTATAAGGGTTTTTATTTTCTTCCATGTTAGTGAATGTTCCTTCTACTAGCTAGTTTAACAATGAATAATAAGAGTTGTTTTTAAGGAACTATAAAAATAAAATGCTTAGGGCTAGCCAGGTAGCTCAGCAGACTAAAATGCCTGTTTAGGCAGAATGCAGGAGCCAATCCCAGGCCCTGCCCCCAGGGTACAGAGACAGGGATTGAGACTGGGCATAGTGGCCCAAACCTGTAAGTCCAGTGCTTGGAACGCTAAAAACAGAAGAATCACTGTGAGTCCTATCTATGTAATGACACCCTGTAGACCCTGAACTAAATAAATAAAATGTTTAAAGCAAGAACACATCTGTGAAAAGAAAATATTAAGAAATTATTCTATGAGAATATTAAATAATCTATGTAAATGTTTTAGAATAAGATACATTATTTATTTACTAAAATGCAAGAATCATGAGTCAGAAAAGAAGATTTAATAGTCAAAGGCTAATTACTCTTTAATATTAACTATTAGGTATAAGTCTTACCAGGAAAGGAAGACCAGCTGTGCAATATTATGTCTCCAGACCTCAATTGTCCTTTAAAGTCAAAAACCATGGTGTTTACCCATGCTACAGGATAATGCTGTTAAAAAAAAAAAGAGAGACACCATTTCGATGTTAGTTCTATTAAAAAAAAAAAAAAAAAAAAACATAAAACAAGATGTGGAAAAATGAACATCTTTATAATTGTTAAGGAAAGCCCTAGCAGACAATATATGATAATAAAATAATATACTCCTATAACAGGATATTTCTTATATAGCCTTGAAAATGCGAAGGAATTTTTAACATTTTAACAAAATGTGGTAACCCAGGCCTGGTGGCACACACCTGTAATACCAACATTGGAGGGATTGAGGCAAGAAGATTGTTGCAATGTCAAGACCAGCCTGGGAAACAAAGTGAGCTCAAGGTCTGCACTGTACAGTGAGACTGTCTCAAAAAGAGGAAGACAAAGAGAAGAGGAAGAGGCAGCCACAGAAGCAGAAGTAGAAGGAGAATAAGAAATGTGATATACTGATAAGCTGTGGGGATATGTTTTAAGAGCTTTACGAGGCAATGACTATTTATTTATTTATTTTGGCTTTTTTTTTTTTTTTTTTTTTTTTTTTTTTTTTTTTTTT
>PVJA010052623.1:0-12323 GCA_004027025.1 Myocastor coypus
AAAAAAAAAAAAAAACAAAAAAACAAAAAAAAAAAAAAGAGAGAGAGAATATGAACTTGAACTTTCGATTCAGAGGGAGGAGATTTCACCGCAAAGCACTCCTCTGCGAAGAGAAAACGCAACTCCACCTCGTGCTTCTGCTCATTCTCCACGGTTGCTCTCCACCAAAGCGACCATTCCCCTGGAGTTGCTGGAGATCGACCAGTAGTAAACACTTCCTCTCTCTTTCCAGATAATTGGGGAGCGTCAGCTTGCTGCACCTACTCGGGGAATGCTTTAGGTGGTCCCAGCGCTTCGCTTTCTATCCAGAAACAGCTGTTCCATCTCCTGTGACACGGGATGTAATAAACTGGAGCAAATGGAGTAGAGTATTTTGATAGATTAATCACTGCAGGGTGCGCAGCGTTCACAGAGCTCATGGTGCAAGGGAAGAGATTATACCAGAGTGACATCTGTTTTCTTCCATGTAAATTGCTAGACTTTGAATCTGCTGTTATTTAGCAGATGTGTAGATTTAATTATTAGGATTGCATAACCACTGGGGAAAGCCTGGGCCCTTAGTGATAGCTTACCACCTACAGTAATTGCAGAATATGAAGACTGTCTTTGTCTCTTCTGTGGAAATACAGTTGAAAAAGTTATACTCATAATAGATGTTATTGCTTATTTTAAAATGCATATGAATGGGTTCTGCTCCCATATACTAATAGAATCCCAACAAATGTACCAAACAGTTCAGCAACTGCTTTTCTTACATGCAACAACTCAGCTCACCTGGTAAAATATTTCAGAGATACTTACGGGTTAATCTTCTGCAAAACTAAAAGTCTCTTCTCAATTCCTAATATTTTCAAAAGCTATAGTTTCAGTAGAAAGAGGCCTGGGGGAGCAACCGCTCCTGCTCATTTATTTCATACTTGAAGAAAGTAGGCAAGAAAGAGATATAACATCTAGTAAGCAGGCGCCAACTTACTCCTCATTTCTCTGAGGTTCTATTCAGCGCTTAGAGAAGAATTTATTGGGGAGAGAGAGATCCAAATATATTGACAAATGCATTTCATTCCCTGTGGCTTGACCACCTCAACTTTTGAGGAAATAAAAATAGCCTGAAGCAAAAGTGGAATCACTGACTCAGATACTGATATTGCTGCTCCACATGCCCAAGGAGCACATATTTCAAGAGTTCAAGGCTTCGTGATATAGTGCCACGTGTGCCATTGGTAATCTGTGGCAATGTCTGATTGTCATGTCTAATTGCTAAAACTCAGTCCAGTGACTCGCTATCCTATTCTGGCCTCCTGTTTACCAAATCTTCTTGAAACTCATTGACAAAGCAAAGCTGCCAGTCACATGTCACTGGCATGGTTTCCTGATAAACCTGGCTCACAGGGAAAAAAGGCTTGCTCTGGCTCGTAGCCTCAGGGCATGCGGTTCGTGGTCAGCTGGCTCCATAATAGTTGATTGATTGTGGCAACTTGAGAATTTTGGAAGCTTATCTCAATTGGTTCAGCAATTCTATACCCTAGGTATGGGAGACCCAGCCTAAGGTAGGGAAGATTCACCCTAACCTGGCTCGTTACCGGAAAGGTACAAATGTGAAATGGGGAAGGCTGGATCTGCTTTGTGTCTTGGAGAATATCTCCAATCTTTATCCTCAGCCTAGACATTGTCTCCTGGCTTCCAGAGCAAACTCTCTGGCTCTCATGTAGGCTCCAGCTTTCTGGTCCAGACTCTTGAGCTTTAACTGAGGACCCCTCAGCCTTCCTGATAGACCCATGAACCTCCTGAAAGAGACTGCATGGGCACTGCAGTGAACTCCAGAGCTCGAAAAAAACCTTTGGCCTCCAATGTGCAGACACCCTCTGCACCCACGCTTCCTCATCCAACTCTACGAATGACCATCATAAACCAATCTTATACCTTCTTACGCATTTGTATATTGTATGTCTTTTTCTCTAGTACGATACTGACTCATACAAATTTCACGACAAAAACATTACGACGGAGGACATGATGGAAGAAATGTTCTTACTTTGTGGCAGACAGAAAGAGAGAAACCAAGAGAGCCAGAGAAAGTCTATAGTCTTCAAAGGTGCATCCTTAGTGACCTCTTTCTTCCAACAAGGCCTTATCTACTAATAGCTCCTTCGTTTGTCAACATATCAATGGATGCTTCTGTCGGCAGGTCAACATATTAAACCACCACCTGAGTTTTGGGGGTGCTTCATATTTAAATCATAACAGCCACTTATCTGAATAATTGGTCCTGTGAGATCGACCCTGTAACATTAGGGCTCACAGAAAATTGCATGGTGTCACACACCCTATAGATGCCACAGTGACTCAGCTGATTCTACAACACCATTTGCATGAGTGTACAAGAGCCCCCAGGAGCTGTACTTCCTCTACAAAGATGCCACTCTCCTTCTGAGAGGCCTCCAGGCCATATCTCACCCTGTTTTATCTGAGTTTGCCTGTATTAGCTCCTAACCACCTAGGCTTTTATTCTCCTATAGGTCTAATTTCCTTAACCTCACTCAACGTTCTACAACTAACCGACTCTCTCTGCTCTTTCATTATACCCTCTGAGGCTCTCCACCTTTCATTGATCAAATATCCTTTCACACCTTTCACTTCTCTAAATATTCATTCCAGCCCTTTCTAACTGGAGTCTAGCTATCTTCCGAGGATGCTGCTTTGGAGACAGCTAACTCCAGGGCAATCTGTTCTCTCCCTCTCTATGCACCATGCTAAGTCTGGAGGTGGCAAAGCTGTTCACCTTATTCCCCATTGGCACTCAAAAGTTGTTATCACTCCATGCTCCTTAAAACATTTCAGCTATTTTAAGGCCCAAGGCCACTGAACTGTTCTGCTCCCTGTCCCTCCTTATTGCACTTATACCCACACCTCTGGCCCACTATTCTTGTTCCTTAAAGAATTTGACACCTGTCTCCTTGTGAACTTCTACAGAACTATTCCTGTCAAAGCTGCTTGTCATCATGGACAGGGAGGATGTTCCAAATATTTAATAACTGGTGTGAGATAGGGACCAGGGAATGGTAAATGATTTCATACCAGCTGACTATCAATCCTGAATGGAGACAGTTTTCCATCACCTGACCTTCCACTTGCCAAATCTATCTCAAGTCCTCATTCTGCATGTGCCATTGTCAGAGAGGCCCTCTGAACCAGTCCACATACATTAAATATTGGCACTCTCAGGTCTTTACCTACTCCAAAGGACACGTACCACGTAAGTCATAAATGAGCATACCAGTTCATGTCTTTCTCTTTTAACCAAAATATAAATTATTTGAGAACATAGACTTTTTCCTTTCTACTGTCAATATGCTGGTGCCTAGAAGAGTGATGGCAAAACTTTTCAATATATCCACAGTAACAAGCAGCAGGCCATGGCACGTGGGCCATACAGTCACCACCATTGGCCTAGGCCAATGACCAATACAGAACTGGTGTTGTGATTTATTGAAGAATACTTTTAGACCCAAAGCAGAAGTTTCTAGAGACAGAATGGTGAGATTTCTGCTTGGTGCTGCTTAATTTTTGGATATTAAGGAGTCCTTTGATATTGAAAGGATTTCAAATGAACTTGAAAATAATGTATTTCTACTGACTTTAGAAAGAAACTGGTATTTAGCGTAGGCATTCTGGTATGCACAGACATCCAACAGATGGCCTTGCCCGCTGTGGTTTTTAAACATCAGAGGTGAGAGTGTGGATCATGATATAGACAAACTTGTAAAAATAAGATCATTTCAACCAAGGATGGTAGGAATATATAAATGAAAAATAGGATTCAGTCAGCAGAAGCAGCACTAAATTTCCTCCACTGCCACACATAAGTTTCCTGTCTTCCAGAAAATAGCGTAAGTAGAAGCACAATGCATTTATTCATTTGGAGATTTTCCATATACAACAAGATATATGGTATGACTTGCAGTATAGGGGCACATTATTCTAAAATTTTCTAACAAGCAAGCCTAGTTTGCCAGGATCCAAATTAGCATTTAGTCATTTGTCCTATGAGGAAAATGTGAAGTTATTTATTTATACCTCTTACAAGTTTGCTTGGTTAAAGTTGTATCTGCATAATAGGCAGTGTAGGAGAGAGGAAGGAAATATGCGTATGGCATTGGCCATAAAAAAGAAGCTATTAAAACGACAGCATTACTGATTTCTTGAATGGTGAGAATAAGCACCACATTGAAAAAAAAAAAATCATTCAGCAATAACAGGCTGAACCAGAGGTTTTTATTAACAGAGTCCTCCCAGTTATATAGACACCGGTCCAGAGGACAGTTTGCATCTGACAAAGAGTAATTATTCACAACCAGGAGCCCAAGTGATGGTCTTGCTTCTCTTACAAGCTAAGAACACAGTCGAGACAAGCTGAGGAAGAAAAGCTTATCATTTGGCCTTTTTCAGTTGCCATTCAAAGGAAAGGAAGGAAAGAAAGAAAGAAAGAAAGAAAGAAAGAAAGAAAGAAAGAAAGAAAGAAAGAACAAATTCCAACTTGAAGCAAAGTCTGAAATTATTTTTGTAATCTTTTCACCGTGTATGTCAATTATATTTATTTTATGCACGATGCAAATGACTGCACCTGCTGAAACACATTAAACAAAAAGAACCCTTACAAAACAGTTTTTTGTGCATTGCTGTTTGAAAAATCTTTTACCACTTTTTGCTCTGAACCCTATTTTCTTTGCAGTGTGTTTGTTTTTGCTCCTTGCAGCTGAGAGAGCCAAAGCTTGGCTGAAGGCTCATGCCACGTGAAAGAACACACTTCCCCAGCAAAAGGAAGGATGTTTACTCTAGAAACCACCCTGCCAAACCTGTGGAGCCAGAGTGGAGGAAATTTGCCCCAAAGCATATGCATTTGTGGCACAAGGACATGTACTAAGGGACATTTAAACAAGTACCCTCCGAGAACAGACAAAAAGTGATATGGAAAAAGTGAAATTCATAATACATTATGCCCATATACTGTCAACATATCTTGGATTTTTACAAATTTATGTGATGCTTTATCTCCCAAGAAAAGTTTCCTCCTTGCTTATCTCTTATGCTAACATCAGGAAAATCAATTGGGTGAAGTAGGATTTAAAATTATAAAATTCTATCAGATACTAGCTCTATCGATTATGATCTGTAAAACCTTGAAGAAGTCTCTTAATTTCTGTACGATTTTATGATTATGCAGTGTTAAGATGCCCATGATAGTGGGAGCTATCATTTGAAGTTTGAAGGAGATAAATTGCATACAGAATTCCAAAATATGCCGCAACACATTGTCTAGCTTTTATATATAGTAAATGCATAGCCGATATTGTTAAGCATGTAGTTAAAGGAAAAGAATGAAGATAGTGAAAAAATTAAGAACCAGTACTAACTGTAATATACAAACTACTCAAAAAAAAATTAGACCCCTGAAGATAGAACACTCAATCAAAAACTAGGCAGTAGATATGAATAGGCGTTTCTCAGAGCTACAAATGGCCAATAAGTACACGAAGAAACTTACAATAACTCTGAGTACTGAAGACATACAAATTAAAACAACACTGAGATTCCATCTTATTCTAAAAAGAATGACTATCATCAAGAATTTACATAAGGAGCCAGCGAGATAGCTCAGCAGTGTAAAATGCCTGTTTAGGCATGCGTACGTAGGTGCAGGGGACCGGGGTTTGATCCCCAGCACCACGCACCGCACCAGTCCCACCCTCAGAGCACGCTGAGCCAGCAATCAATCAATCAATCAATGAATCAATCAATCGAATTTACATAAAGCCTAGTGAAGCTGTGGAGGGAAAGGAATGGTACCACATTATTGGCGGCAGCATGAACTCCCACGGCCACCGTGGAAATCACTATGGAGACAACTTTAAAAATTCAAAGAAAATTCCATCCAACCCAGAGATTTCCATTCTAAGTATATTTCCAAGAGTTGAAGATAGCACATCACAGTGACACGTGGGTGCCACTGCAGCTGCGCACGTCGCAGTGGTCAGCATGGCAGGGGCCCATGTGTCTGCTCACAGGTGAACAGATGAAAATGAAGGTGGCTTCCGTCCACAGCAGAGGAACACTCCGCCATAAATATCAACCTGAGTCATTAGAAAGAAAGCGGATGTACCTTGAGACCACAGTGGCTTTTTCGTTTTCTCTCTTTTTTTCTTTTAATGTATTTAGTACAAGGTCTACAAGGTCTCACTACACAGATCAGACTCATAGTGATCCTCCTGTTTTATTTATTTTTTTATGAGCAGAATATATATATATGTATGTATATATATATATATATATATATATATATATATATATATGTGATTTGTGTGTGTGTGTCTTTTTGAGACAGGGTCTCACTATGCAGTCCAGGCTGGCCTTGAGCTCACTTTTGTAGCCCAGGCTGGTCTCGAACTCGCACCGATCCTCCTGCCTCAGCCTCCCGAGTGCTGGGATTACAGGTGTGCGCCACCACAGCCGGCTAGAGCAGAATATATTTATTAGAGGGAAGAAAGCTCCTGTCTGAGAGAGGGACATGGGGGGGGGTTCCCAAGTGGGTGGCCCTCTGATCCTCCTGGGGATTACAGGCACACCCCACCACACCCAGTTTCAGTGCACCCCGGAGCAAGGCTAGCAGGCTGGGAATGGAACCCCTGACCTTGCATCTCCCTAAGCAAGCGCCTTAATCTGCTGAGCTATGTGACCGGCCTTGAGACCACCATGTTTAGGGAAATGAATTATTCACACAACCTTAAATATCACAGTTCAGGGCCCGGCAGGATGGCTCAGTGGTCTAAAGTGCCTGCAGGCAGCTGCAGGGACTGTGGTTCAATCCCAGGCACCACATGCTGTGCCAGTCCTGCCCTCGGGGGAGGGTGAGCCAGCCATAAAAATAAATAAACAAACAAAGGTTCTGAAACAAGAAAAAAATAATAATAATAAAATTTTAAAAAATATCACAGTTCATCCTCTGCGAGAAACCCAAACTCTAAATAAAAAGCAGACTGAAAAGTAGACAATAGGAAACAGGGAGAGAGCTATTTTGCAAATTGAAAGGGAAGATGAAAGAAGAAGAGGAAGGACACAGGGGAACGTACAGGGATGTGAAAAGAAGTAAGGTGTGGCGCATGCATGTAACATCGGCGCCTTCAGCATATCCACGGTGGACCACAGATGTGGGCTGATACCAAAAAAAAAAAAAAAATTAAAGTTCCAGGACTAACACGGTGGGCTTTGAGGAGTTCCTAGAATAGAGGCTCCTAGGCTATTAATAAAAACTATATCAAAGCAGCCCATAGTGACAGCCACTAACGATGACTGGCACTTCTCTCTAAGCCAGGCACCGCAGTCTCATATTATTTAGGAACGGAAGAGCAGAGTGCTTGGGCATTCAGTGCGGCCGAACTGGAGTCAGGCCGCAGGCTGCAAAGGAAGCCACCTTTTAGCCACTGCGTCAGCCTGCCTGTCTAAAACGTGGCTATTGCAACCCCATTAGAGTCCCAGAATCTGCCTCCTTTCGTGTGAGCAGGGCCCCAGGCTGGCTGACAGGGAAGTGTTCCTATAAGTCTGCAAGCTAGTGCAGAAAGGGCAGGTTTTTCAAATGCAGCTGATAAAGCGCAATTGATGGGGAAAAAAAGCCACATCTTTGGGATAGAGTACAACTATCTTCTAGAGTGTTCTAGATGACAAGGACACTCCAAACAAGCAGGTTCCAGGAAGCTCCAGTTTCCTCTTTGGCCCTGACCACCCTACCTCCCAAAGAGAATAATGGAGTAAACACGGTAGGTATATTTTTTTCTAAACTGTTTGTCTGACCATAGGAGAGAAATCCAGCAGTCCTGGCGCCCTCTCCCCCTTGTCCCCTGCACTCTCAGCCATTGTGCCCTCTTCCCCCTTCCTGATGAGGTAGAATCTTGCCTACCTAGTTTCAGCCCCCCACCCACCCCTGGACCACATTCAAGAGCCAACCCTCTTGGTGCTGGCTCCATTCTGGTTATAAAGGTGTCTCCGAAGAGTGTCCCAGCTTTCTAGTTTGTACTGCTCAGCCTTTGGGGTCACTGCAACATGAGGAACTGTATTGCAGGGTCACAGCAATAGAAAGGTCGAGAAACACTGAGCTAGTGTCTTCTGCCTATTGATGGGTTTGCGGTGTATGTGTGGTGGGGGTGGCTTGAGGACATGGGCAGAGCCTTGCGTGCCTGGGCAGGCTGCTGGACAGGGCAGTCTACGATGCTGTTCCTCTCCAAGCAGAC
The DNA here is from genome assembly GCA_004027025.1 of Myocastor coypus. Taxonomy (NCBI): domain Eukaryota; kingdom Metazoa; phylum Chordata; class Mammalia; order Rodentia; family Myocastoridae; genus Myocastor; species Myocastor coypus. The sequence continues at coordinate 8,280 of PVJA010052623.1, forward strand.
TGAGGGGACACTAGACACTGGCCTGCGCGCTGGCCAACCAGTGACGTACTGCTTGTGCCTTAGCTCCCAGGGAGCTCTGGGCTCGGAGTAGCAAGCTTTGGGAGCCGATTTTCTATTGTTGCTCCCGCTCTCCAGCTGCTTCTCACTTTATCTTTAGGGCTCATCCCTCAAAAACGCTTGTTGGGGCCCAGCAAGATGGCTCAGTGGTCTAAAGTGCCTGCTTAGGAAAGCTTGGGCGGCTGCAGGGACCGTGGTTCGATCCCCGGCACCACATGCTGCGCCAGCCCTGCCCTCAGGGCAGGCAGAGCTGGCCATAACAATAAATAAACAAACAAAAAAGTTCTGAAACAATAAATAAATAAATAAATAAATAATTCTTTAAAAAAAACCGCTTGCTGTCTCTTCCTTTGATTAGGCCTCAGCAGCCCATGAAAACCAGAGCCAAAATTGTTAGAAACCAAAAGGTTGGCTGCCTGGTTCTTGGAGAACAGAGAAAATCGGATCTTCAAGAGCTGAACAGGAGCAAATCTTTTCATTCCACTCTTTATGGAAGTGGTCCTCCTCCTCCTCTCAGTCTTCTAAATCACTTCCCTTTCCACTCACTTTTTACTCCCGTCGTGAAAGACTGGAAAACTCAAACTTCCCCATCCGTGAGGGCTGCTTCTCCCTTGCGCTGCGCGTGCCGGCCTTCCCGGTTCTCCGAGCTTCCAGGCCTCCCACTCCAAATACCTACTTTCCAAAGTCTCGCCCATGACCTTCCTTACCGTGCTTCGGTCCTGACGTCACCCAGGTCCTCCTGAGAGCTGGCTGCCTCCTGCATCTGCGTGGGCAGCGGCCGACAGCGTGGGTCACCAGCTGGGATCTATGTCTACCGTTATCGCGGCCTCCTTCGCAGTCAGTTCTCTCTCTGCTGTTTAAGCCACTAAGTCTCCTGGCATTCCACCGTGTGCTCGCTTCTCCTTCTCAACTATCCTCACTTCCCAGGGTAATCGAGCCCCATTAATTTGTCACGCATGCTTTGATTACACCCTACGATGCGCATCTGCAGTCTAACCGCGTCCCGAGCCGTGGACTCGTGTGTCCAGCTGTCCAGAGCACCCTCCACGTTGCGGGCACCACAGACACGGGTAAATTCAAGATCCTTCAAGCTGTAGTCAGTGCCTGCATTCGGCCCGCCCTCCACCGCCGCTGGGACAGCCAGCCTAGCTGGGCAAAGCTCCATCCCCACGCCTCTTCCGCCTCCTGCACTGCCCGAGCACCCGCGAGGCACTCATCGCGCCTTTCTGAGCAGCGCCTTCCCGCCACTCAGGCCCTTTCCCCTTCCCCCAGTTACCGCCTCAGTCTTCCCGCATCTCCCGCGCCGAGACTCACCAGAGACCCACTGACAGTGCATGCTCCTGTTGAGCATGCCGGAGCACTCTGAGCATCTCCAGGCTCAGGCCCAGCCCTCGCTGAGCCCCTCACCTTCCGGCCGGGGTCGCTTGTGCCAGTGGAGAAAGGCAGCTTCCTCTCGAGGAGACAGCATCGTGCCCGGGTATAAAACTAGGTGACAGGGGCGTTGCTCGCACCTCTGCATCTGTGCAGAGTGCAGCCTCCAGAAGCGTACGGGGTGACTGAGCCACTGCACTTGGGCTGTCGGATGCATCCCCCAAATGCCATTTGTCCTTACACTTTTTCTGACACCCCTTGTCCTGTTCCACCTCGTTTCTTTCCGTCCTCTTCACCTAATCCTCCTCATCCTCAATTTGTGAAACTTCTCTCTGGGCAATGAAGCTCAGCCTCGCTGTGCTCTCCCTGAGCCCTGAGCCGTCCACGGGCCACACCGTTCCCGGACCACGGCCTGGCATTTCTGCTCCATTGTCCCTTCTGGGAGCTCAGGAACTGAATCTGTCTTATGAACTTTTTTTGTTTTTTCTTCTCATTTCGTTTCATTTCTTTTCTTTCCTTTTCTTTGATTTCTTCCTTCCTTTCTTCCTTCCTTTCTTCCTTCCTTTCTTTCTTTCTTTCTTTCTTTTTTTTAGACAGGGCTGTGCTTTATAGTTCAGGCTGGCCTTGAAATCGAGGCAATCCTCCTACCTCAGCCTCCCAAGTGCTGAGATTACAGGCATGTACTTCCATTCCCAGTTTGTTGACCCTTTTATTGCCAATCACAGCTGGAATTTGGTGGCAAGAGGATGAACCTCAGAGGGAACAAACTAAAGAATAGTTTGCTATTAAAATGCCTTCAGTAGAAACTCCAACCAAAGAGCTGGGCGTGGTGGCGCATGCCTGTAATCTCCAGCACTTGGGAGGCTGAGGCAGAAGGCTCGGTGCAGGTTTGAGACCTGCCTGGGCTACAAAAGTGAGCTCAAGGCCAGCCTGAACTGCATAGTGAGACCCTGTCTCAAAAAAAAAAAAGAAAAAAAAAAGGAAAGAAACTCTAGCCAAATGAGAAGGAAAGAAGAAAGAATCAGAACTGAAGGGACCCTTAAGGGTATCTTAAGGCATGCCATTACTTACGCAGTCAGGGCTCTGATCGCCAGGGTCTATTTCTCTGTTGTTTCCTTCTTGCTCTAGAGCTAATCGTTTTGCCTGGAAATCAAACATTTACTTTCTATATAATTTCAAATGTGATGAATGATCTGATCAAAGAGGGCTATTTTCTGCCCCGTAAAATATGTTTAAAAAAGCAACTCAATGTCTATGTGCCTTGTCTCTTTAGAAGACAGGCTTGACAGCTAAACTTTCTGAAAATTCCTCTAGTTCCTCCTCGGCTTTTCAAGTCCCTGTGGCCAGAGCAGTTCATTTGTAATGGAGATTCTGCACAGATTTCACAAGCTCTTCTAATCCCCTCAGTAAGAAGGATAACCCTAGAGCACTCAGGTTGATATGTGGAGTTTCCGCACATTTTGTCAGTGTTGCTTAAAATTTGCTTAAGGAGCCATGAAATAATTCCATGTTTAAGCACTGGAATTATTTTTTTTCTAAGAAAGCTCACCATAGCAGGAAAAGAATCTATAGCTTCCTAGTATAGGATATGGAACTTTAAATGCAAAAACAGCACGAGACAACGGAAAACAAGAAACAGCTCCCTGGAGAAAGCGGAAGCCCATCTATCTCTTCATGGATTCCATCCTTTCTAGTTACTGCCCACTGTACGGCAGTCACTATGCTTACAGTTTGGCCATACCTTTGTGAAGACAGAAAAACATGGAATAGCTTATGGAGGTTACACTCCTTTGGGACAGATTGCTGAGAAACTGGTTCTACTGTTGATGGGATATTTCTTAAAATTAGATTGTTCATATCCAAGAGGGAGGAAGTTTGCCTATTACCATTTCTCCTAACTTATTCTCTGTTGTTCTGCTTTTACAGACGTTCTGTTTCACCAGTGTGTGTGTGTGTGTGTGTGTGTGTGTGTGTGTGTGTGTGTGTGCACTTTGGTTGGGAGGCCTCTTAGAGGGGTGGGCATGGCTTTTACTGAGACTCAAGTCTGGTGAGGTCACAGGCTGTGAGATACTGCTAAGTAGTGTCTCGCTGAGTGACGCAGAGACGCCAGGCAGCCCCTCGGCGTCAGTAGGCCCTGGATACACATCCTCAGCCCACACATTCTTCATTGCTAGTCTGCACTGCAGCTTGCCTGCCCGTGTGGCCTACCAGTCCTTGGAAGACCAATACTGGGGCAGCTGACTTAATTGTCTCTGTGAGGAGCTCAACGTGGCCTGCAGATTTATTCACACAGTCATTGCCAATCCGAGTGGGTTCTACTTCAGGAGGAACATGTATTCACTCAGCGTCAAGAAAAGAAACAGAAATCTCCATTTCTTAGGCCCTCCATTGATTGTTAAAGTAGAAATTTTTAACCATATGCCTGTGGACATATGTTTTGAAAGGTCATAATGTCAAAAATAATAGCTGCTACAAATTTTTTTTTCCAATTCTTTTATTGTTTAAATTTAACAATGGTTATATTACATATTTTCATCATCGGATCAGTTTAGATTAATACATATAGGTATATAAGATTGATCAAACAACTAAACATTAACCTTTCTAAATCCACAT
>PVJA010052624.1:0-12321 GCA_004027025.1 Myocastor coypus
AGTTTCTAACACTAGGAGAAAATATCATACCATGTCTTATGAGTACATTGCAAGTCAAAGATACAATATGAATCATAAAACAAAAATTGTAATTGAACAATATTCAAAAAAATAATTAAATATCAATTACAAATTAAATATTTCAAAACAATATTCCAAAATTGAAATCAAATCATGAGTACAACTTAGAGGCTATAATGTTGTATATCATATGTACAAATCTGTAATCAATTTAGAATACTCACATAGTATTTGAATAGGTTAATATATACAAAAATATCAACTAAGAAAAATTTCCCAGCCAGTCGTGGTGGTGCACAGCTGTAATCCCAGCACTCGGGAGGCTGAGGCGGGACGATAGGTGAGAGTTCGAGACCAGCCTGGGCTACAAAACTGAGCTCAAGGCCAGCCTGAACTGTACAGCGAGACCCTGTCTCAAAAAGACAAAAAAAAATTTCCCATGGTAGCAAAGAATTAATAAAAATAAAACATAACATAAATACTGGAATGGCAAAGGTATGACCAGAACTTCTAACAGTTTGGGAATAGGAACACAACGTTCTAGTATGTCATGTACATGGACAGAGTCCATGACGCTTACTTGTGGCCAGGTGTCACTTGTGGGACTGAGCTATAGCTATTTCCTTGATATCCACCCTGTAGACTCAGACGGAATCATGACACTTCAGGAAGAAGTCCATTTGTAGAATATGCCAATACAAATATTTTGCTGCTGTATACAAAAGAATAGTTGAAAGACTGCTGTTGTATACCTCTTTTTCTCCTGTGTTTAATTTTTGCCCTATTTTGTGGGTTCTTTCCATTCTCCTTCATGGAATTGCAGTCATTTTGATATCTCTCTAGAATATCTTTGAGTAAACTGTGCAGGGTTGGCTTTGTCATCATGAAATTCTTTAGTCGTTCTTTGTCCAAAGTGTTTCACTTCTTCACTGAACTTGAAAGAGAGTTTTGCAGGATATATCAGTCTGGGCTGGAATTTGTTTTTTTTTGCAAGACTTGAAGTACTTTGCTCCATGCTCTTCTTGACTTGATGGTTTTTAAAGAGAAATCTACCATTATTCTAATGGGTTTTCCTTTAAATGTGATCTGTTTCTTCTCTCTAACAGCTTTTAGTATACTGTTCCTGTGCTGAGTTTCTGGGATCTTGATTATTATGTGTCTGGGTGTGATTTTAATTGAGTTGATGTTATTTGGAGTTCTATATGCCTCAGTTGCCTGAATGTGAAATAGTTTTCCCATGTTTGGAATGTTTTCTGCCATTACTTCTGCCTGTATTCTTTTTATATCATTTGTATTGACTCCTTTCTCATTGATGCCTATTAGTCTTATGTTGTTCATCTTTGTATCTTCTTGCCAACGTTGAATTATTTTTTCCTGTGTTGTAGTTGATTTTACGAGATCTTTTCTTGCCTTTTCACTAGCTCCAATTGTGTCTTTAAGGACTGAAAGTCTATTTTCACTTTCATTGAAATGGTATTGCCAGCTTGTGATTGGGGTTATAAATTGCTGTATAGGACTTTTAATCTGCTTCACACATTCTGTTACTTTCCTGTATTGCTCATTCAAGGATTCCATCACTTTTCTATTCTCTATTTTTATCAGTGTCTTCTTTAGAAACATTTAGCACTTCTTTCATTATAGTTATTTCTTTTTTTTTTTACTTCAGAAATTATTTCTGATCTGATTTCCTCTCTGCTTTTCTGTAGTTTTTTCTTTACTTCAGATGCTATGATTTCAGAGATTATGCTATGATTTCAGAGATTTCAGATGTGTGATTTCCAACTTCTTCTGTGCTATTGCCTGCTTCATTTCTTCTGGTGGGCTTGTGGCCTGAGAGCACATTTTACTTCTTCTCTTTGTCACTTTGCATAGGCTTTTCACCTTTGGTGTAGAGCTTTGTTAGAGTTCTTACCTTAGCTCCAGATCTGGATCTACCAAGTTCAAACTCGTCCAGGTGGGTATGGCTTGGGTCTGGCTGCTGAGTTCTATTGCTTCTCACTGTAGCTCTTTGAGGTGAACCTGCCATGCCACTCTGGCAAGATGTTCTGTTCCAGGATCAGCTGGGTTGGTCTTGTCTCTAGCTTTTCTGCAGTGAGCTGTGCTGCAGTTTTCCACACTGGGCATGGCCATTCACATGCTGGACTTTATTGCTGTGTTGAATGAGTTTCCAGTGGGCCCTGGGGGGTCTCACTCCTGTGGTGGGCTTGGTTGTTGAGTCTAATGAGTTTCTGGCAGGCTCAGGGTGAGTTTTCAGATTTTTTAAGCAGGTAAATAGCTGATGTTAAAAATATTGGTGTTTGATCTAAACACTTATTACTCATTACAATTTTAATATTTTAATCTATTGATCTTTTATTTTCCAGTTAAGTAGACATTATTTAGTATAATGAGATTCATAACATTAAAATTAAAATGCTATCAATAGAATTACTGATAAAAAATAAATGTGGCCACTATAACCTTCCTTCCATAATGTGCCTTTCAAAATTTTAGCAAGATGCCCCTAAGGAGTTCTTGACATTACAAATCCTTTTTATATATGTGATTTGTAATTTTTTTTCTCAGATTGTTGTTTGTCATTTTTACTGTTCTAACAGTGCATGTCATAGTAAGATATTTTTATTCTTAATAAAGTGGAATTTATGTAGAATTTATTTTATGGATGCAGGATTTAGGCTCATATATAAGAAATCCTCACTGACTTCTTCGTCATCATGAAGAATTTGCCCTATGTTATTTGATAAAGGTATTTTTCTTTTATGTTTCATATTTAGAAAATGTAATCCATTTTAAATATTTGAACAAGGTAGAAGGCTTAGGCCAATGTTCACATTTCAATATTGTGAAAGTCAAATTGTTTTAACATCATTTGTTAAGAAACCTATCCTTTACTGATTGAATTGCTTTTGCTATGTTGTTAAAAAGCAGATGTTTTTGTTGGTTATAGGTGTTTTACTAGATCATTTATTTTATTATTTATTTTTGTCTTTTTGAGACAGGGGCTTACTATGCAGTTTAGGTTGGCCTTTAATTCACTTTGTTACTCAGGCTGGCCTTGAACTTGTAGCAATTCTCCTGCCTTGACCTCCTTAGTGCTAAGAGTATGGGCATGCCCACCACACCCAGTTAAAAGATTTTATTTATTCGATCTATGTATTTATGTCTCTGTCAATACCATATTGACTTGACTGATGTAATTTTATAATCTAGTCTTTACATTGGGTAGTATAATTTCTTCAACTTAAATATTTCCAAAATTGTTTTAGATATTCTAACTCATATCATTTTCCATATAAATATTAAGAAACAAGTTGTATATATCTACAAAGCACTCAGCTAAAATTTTGATAATGAAAATATTAGATATACAGACAGACCTGAACAAAATTTCTGTGTGTATTCAAATTTTTTTGACTCCTGGATATGGTGAGTTTCTAAGTCTTATATCTCTTCTATTACCACTTACAGTTTCTAGGGTTTTTTTTTGTTTTGTTTTGTTTTGTTTCGTTTTTTGTTTTTTTCTCTTTTTGAGACAGGGTCTCACTGTGCAGTTCAGGCTGGCCTTGAGCTCACTTTTGTAGCCCAGGCTGGTCTCGAACTTGAACCAATCCTCCTGCCTCAGCCTCCCGAGTGCTGGGATTACAGGCATGCACCACCACGCCCGGCTTTACAGTTTCTAGTTTAAAGATACCGTGCTTGCTTTATTTGTTCCAAAATTACTTGCTTGATTTTTTGTTATAACTAGTATAATTCTGATATATTATTGTTATTGGTAGTATATTGACATATGATTGCATTTTGCAGTCTTGCCTACAAACTTCCTAAATGTCTTACTAGTTATATTTAGAGACATGGGTTTCTTAGATTCTTAGCAATTTCTCTTAGGTATCCATGCCATCAGCAAACAGGAAAATACTTCGTCTATTTATTGCTTTATCTAAATGCCTTTTATTTCCTTTTTCCATAATATTGCACTTGCTAAGACTTCCGATAATATTGATAGGATGGAGTGGTAAATGTTGACCTGCACACTTTATTGCGCATCTTAATAGAGATGCACTCATTCTCTCAAAACCAAGTCTAACATTCATCATAACTTTTTTGGGTGGTTGGTACTGGGGATTGAACTCAGGTTCTTCACAGTGAACTTCACCACCAATCCTTTTTTAAATTTTTTGAGATTGGATCTCCATTAACTTGTCTTGAATGACCTTCAAATTATGATCCTCTTACCTTCCAGATTTGTGCAATTGCAAGTGTGCACCACCATGCCTGGCAATATAACAGTTTTACAGATGCTGCTATCAGCTGGCTATTTCTAGTGTGTTGAATTCTGCCCATTTTTTCTACACCATTCAGTATTATTGGTTTTCATTCTTAATGTGATAGATAACATTTATTTATTTTTAATATTTGAGCTGCATTTCATTTCCTAAAATAAAGAATATTTTATATACTTTATCAATTTTTTCACATATGGGTTGGTTTGCTAATATTTTGCTAAAGATTCATATAAAGAACATCATTTCGGGGGCCCTGCAGGATGGCTCAGTGGTCTAAAGCACCTGCTTAGGAAAGCTTAGGCGGCTGCAGGGAACACGATTTGATTCCCCGGCATCACATGCTGCACCAGCCCTGCTGTCAGGGCAGGCTGAGCCGGCCATAAAAATAAATAAATAAACAAACAAAACTTCTGAAACAAGAAAAAAATAATATAAAATAAAAATAAAAACAGAAAGAATGAAAGAACATCATTTCAGGGGCTGGGAAAATAGTTCAGTAGAATAAGCACTTGTCTGTAAAGTGCAAGTGCCTGAGTTCAATCCCTGATCCTGAAAAAAAAAAAAAAAAAAATTAAAAAATAGGAATACAAATAATCATTTCATAGTTTTATTTTGCATTTGCCATATTTGGTGTAAAGGTAATGTTGGTAATGTTGGCTTCATTACTGAGCTGGGAATTGTCCCTTCTTTTTCTATTTTCTGGAACATATTGTATAGAATTGCTGTTTTTTCTTCATTATTTAATTGGTAGTATTTACCAGTGAAGCCATCAGAATTGGGAGAATTAGTGCTCCGATTTTTAAATTATGGACTCCATTTTAAAGATAGTTATAGGATTCTCCAGACTATCTATTATAACCTGGATGTGTTTTAGTAGTTAGTTATTTCTAAGGAAGTGATTTATTTCTTCATGAGTTGTTAAATTAAGTGCCTAGAGTTCTTCGTAATATTTCTAAGTAATCCTTTCAATATCTCAGGTCTGTGGTAATAGCCCCTTTTTCTTTTCTCATATGGTTCATTTGTGCCCTCTGTGCCTTTTTCTTTATTACACTAGACATCTATTGATTTTATGATATCTTTTGAATGAACCAAATTTTGTTTATTGATTTTTTCCTATTGTTTTCCTGTTTTCAATTTTGTTTATTTCTGACCTTGTTTTTTCCTTCCATATATTTCTTTCCATATATCTATTTTTCTAGTTTTCTAAGCAGGAATTTTAGACTGTTAATTCAAGTATTTCTTTTTTTCAAATGTAAACATTTAATAATAGGTATTTCTGCATTCTTTTACTTATGCTCCAGTGATTTGGCAGTATTTTATTTTCTTTTTCATTTAACTGAATATGTATTTTTAATTTTATCTAGTAAATATTGTTTGACTTGTGTATGCTCATTAATACTATTTCTTAATTTTTAATTCATTGGTATATCCTGAAAACAATATCAAACAATGTTCTCATGCTTTAGCGTTGGTCATACAATTTGAAATGAAATTCACATAACATACAATTAACCTTTTAAAATGGAAGACTTAATAGAATTTTGTGTATTCACAATGTTGCCCAACCCCCACCTTTTCAGAATTTTTCTTCCCTCCAGAAGAGAACCCTGTACTCATTAATTAGTCCTACTTCATTCTGTCCTCCCTGATCCCATGGCAAATATTCATCTGTTTTCTGCTTCTGTGGATTTGCCTATTTTAGGTGTATTTTTTTCTTGTTTCAGAACTTTTGTTTGTTTATTTATTTTTATGGCCGGCTCAGCCTGCCCTGAGGGCAGGACTGGTGCAGCATGTGGTGCCGGGATCGAATCGCGGTCCCTGCATCTGCCTAAGCTTTCCTAAGCAGGTGCTTTAGACCACTGAACCATCCTGCCAGGCCCCATATTTTAGGTGTATTATGTAAAAATAATTCAATAATGTATGATCTTTTATATGTGATTTTTGCTGGTGATGTGTCTTTCAAATTATTATATACCTATCAAATTAAGAAATATAATAAATAATGTATAGCAAATGTTATAATTTTTGTGAAAATAATATATATGTGTACTTGTTAGAGTTTTGCAGATATATATATATATATACATATATATATATATATATATATATATATATATATATATATATATATCACTCTTTAAAAAACTCATACTGCCTGGATTACTAGTCCTATCTTCTAGTATTTTCTAGTGTTTGTTGTTTTTCTCTTACAACCCCATCCATTATCCTGGATCCCTGGTAAATACTGATGTTTGTCCATATTTATCTTGCTTGAGAACTTTCCCATTCTCTTCATGTTTAAAATCAGACAAATAACTCATATTTTTCAGGGAGTAAGCATTTTTGAAGTAGCCTTCAAAGAAGGTGAGGACATTGTGCTTCTCAAAATCCAACTCTGAGAACCATAAGGAAAACCCCCCTTGACCCTGGGGAGGCTTAGGAATGCATCTTAAACATGAGATACCTCTAAATTCATGAGTGAAAGGACTTATGAGGATGAGAGCTTTCTCTGAGGATGGAAGCCTCAGATATTCAAAACTATCTTGAAGAGAATCAAGTTGAGGACACTTAGAGCTATAGACCCCTTCTTCCCTATGGGAACACACAGCCCCATCTGTTCTACCCTATTCCATTCCACTCCCCCAGTGCTAAGAGGCCTAAGGTCAGGCTACTAGGCAAAACTTCCTCAGTTTGGTGTGATATAATGAAGACCTTTATGTGAGGGTGATGGACTCATTTCAACAGAAGCAGAAATCTAAGGCCTTATACAAAATGAAGAAGATGAGGGCTGGGGAGATAGCTCTGCGGCACAAGTGCCTGCCTGGCAAGGGCAAAGTCATGAGTTTGAACCGTGGTCCCGCCAAAAAAAAAAAATGAAGATTATGAGTTCAGGTCTGAGGAGACACTCAACACTATAACAAATGGCACACACACACACACACACACACACACACACACACACACACACACACATACACACACACACACAGAGTCAGGCTCCAGGGCATTGCAGATTTGTCAGGGTGGGCGAGCCTAGGGGAATGGGGAATCTTGTTTTAATGGAGTTGTTACCACTGAGGACTAAAATTACCAATCATCTGGTAGAGGGGTACCCTGTAGAGACTTGGCCCCCTCAACTCTAGTATTAGCAGAAATGTCTAGGTTAGACCCTCTTTTATTTCTTCCTCAGGAATCATTGGCATAAAGGTGCTGACCTCAGAAATATAGAAGTGGGGATGCTTTAATTCTGCCAACAGTTGACATTACAACATTGAATTGAACTGAGAAGACCTACAATTTGATACCTCACAGAGCAGGCAGCACCTGCTCTGAGCCCTAACTCACCCTAAGAAGAAGAGCTGGCAGATTGCAACTTAAGACAAATTGTCATCCTAACTGTCTTCACTGGACTCTCATAGGACAGTCTAATTGCAAATAGCCTGTAGATTCTTAAAAGCATGTACTGAAAGAAACCTCAGAGACATTATTGGTGGGAAATCAAGTTGGTCTGTCCTTGCACATTTTATCTCATTCTTCCTCCTCCAGATACCTGAGTTACCTGTTCTCCTAGCCATTATCCATGACCAGAGTCATCACACCTTAAAGTTTGAAAGTAAGTTTTGCATCTGTGAGAGGCACTGCCTGGCCTGAAGTGAGACTCACGATCTTTAGCATGCTCAGGCTAGTAAGATAGGAGAAGAGATATTCACTTCCTCCTTTTTTTTTGTGGTAGTAACCCTCAGAGAGTGCCTGTTATTCAGTCATGTAGCAAATTCAAGCCTCGGTGAGGCTCTCCACCACTATTTTTTCTTTTCTTTTTCTTTCTTCTTTCTTCTTTCTTTCTTTCTTTCTTTCTTTCTTTCTTTCTTTCTTGCTTGCTTGCTTGCTTGCTTTCTTATTGTGGCTGGCTCAGCCTGACTTGGGGGTGGGGCTGGTGCAGCATGTGGTCCCAGGGATTGAACCTCCATCCCTGCGGTTGCCTAAGCTTGCCTAAGTAGGCACATTAGACTGCTGAGCCATCTCACAGGCCCCACTACTACTATTTCTGCAGGTGTTCCATGCAAAAAGTCTGATTAAAGTGCCGAGAACCAAGATGAGGAAAGACTGAGCACTTCCCATTATTGGTACTTCATACACAACCCATGTAATTGAGAAAGTTTTAGCTTGTACTGTTCCTCCTATACAAGTATAACATGAGGAAGTCCATAACAAAGGAAGGCATGTTGAAGACTGTCATAAAAAACTCCAAGGAGTACTTGCCTGTGTTCCTCAAGAAAGTCTCTGAGCTCAGGATTCACACTGATATCAATATGAAGAAAGTAGACCCAATTTGATACTGCCTGGTCAATGAAAAAAAGCTTGTCACCCATGGTTTCATACACAGAAAGTACCAAGAGTACCACCAGGTACTCCACAGTAATCCTCCATGTTCCAGTCCTGGAATTCATGCTGAAACAAACAAGAGAAGCACTCTTGAGTTTTGCCCCAAGGTCTGCAACATGGCTCATAGTGTCTTCCCATGTTTGTTCCAAGAAGGTCTGAGAGATGAAGAAGAAATAGCTCAGGTCAGGTTTGCAACTGTTTTTCTAACTTATTCCATAGCTAGTGCAAATTCCAGGATCAGTTCTAGCAGATTCTTCCAACACTACCGAAGTCTGAAGCACTTTGCTCACCCTCTATTTGAAAAGAGTATTCAATCCAGTAGTGTGTGGAGCTTGAAATGGTGGTAGAAGGAACACATTACATGGCTTACCTGTCCTCTACTGCCACATGAGCAACATCTAGATTTATCTCTTGATTTTGTAGATTGTTATCAAATGTTTATTTTAAGATTTTAATTCACTTTGGAATATAGGTATATGAATTATATTGGTTATATATTTAATATTGCTTATAAAGATTGATCATTGAAAGTCTTACTGCCGTAAGACAAATTGAGAATGCTTTCATTTTAGTGATCAGTAACAAGAAAACATGGTAACTGAGTCAGCATTTTCTTTGAATATGAAAAACTAAGCAATAAAATAGAAGAACTGAAATTAATAACTAGAACTACAGAAAAAAGGAAAAAACAGAAAAAGTTAACAACATGGTAAATTATACTAAATTTTAACCTCCTGTTCCTGGGCTATTCTATTCTTCAAACACTAATTGAATTTTTGTTCTTTGGAAAACTCCATGATGGAAGTGAATACCATAAGAAAAAGAAGACTGACTTGCTTCAGCCATCCACAGAATCGTAAAGTGCAGCAGCAACTGTCCTCTGAGTAAGATGATCAAATACCCTGTACCACATGAAAGACAAGAGAAAGGAGTGTGATGGAGGAGGGAGAGAGGAGGTCTAGATGAGAGCAGTCAAGTGTCAATGCCAGACGCAAGGTAACTGGGGATTTTGTAAGTTCTCAAAACCCTGAATTGGGCCCGGCAGGATGGCTCAGTGGTCTAAAGTGCCTGCTTAGGAAGGCTTAGGAGGCTGCACGGACCGCGGTTCGATCCCCGGCACCACATGCTGCGCCAGCCTTGCCCTCAGGGCAGGCTGAGCCAGCCATAAAAATAAATAAAAAAACAAACAAAAGTTCTGAAACGAGAAAAAAATCAATAAAATAAAATAATTCTTTAAAAAAAACCCTGAATTAGAGGTAATATCAAGCCAAGGGCGAGTCAGAGGTTTGTGTAGGAACAGAGCCTGCACCATTGAGCCGTGTCTCAGAGGTAATAGACTCAGCCTCTAGTAGCAAATTGCTCTAAATAGTTATTTTAAGAACATGGGGGGGCAGGATGGCTCAGTGGTCTAAAGCGCCTGCTTAGGAAAGCTTGGGTGGCTTGTTGAAACCCCGGCACTACATGCTGTACCAGCCCTGCACTCGGGGTGGGCTGAGTCGGCCATAAAAATGAGTGAATAAACAAACAAAGATTCTGGCACCTGGCGGGATGGCTCAGTGGTCTAAAGCGCCTGCTTGGGAAAATTTGGGCGGCTTCAGGGATTGCGGTTCAATCCCCGGCACCACATGCTGAGCCAGCCCTACCCTCAGGGCATGGGCTGAGCCAGCCATAAAAATGAGTGAATAAACAAATAAAGGTTCTGAAACAAGAAAAAAAAATAAAATAAAAAATTCTTAAAAAAAAAAAAAAAGGTTCTGAAACAAGAAAAAATAAACAAAAATTTAAAAAGTTCTGAAACAAAAAATAAATAAATAAAATTAAAAAAATTCTTAAAAAGAACACCTGAATTGGAGGTAATACCAAGCCAAGGGTGAGTCAGATGTTTGTGTCGGAACAGAGCCCGCACCATTGAGCAGTATCTCAGAGGTAATAGACTCAGCCTCTAGTAGCAAATCGCTCTAAATAGTTATTTGAAGAACATGGGGGGGGGGCGGCAGGATGGCTCAGTGGTCTAAAGTGCCTGCTTAGGAAAGCTTGGGCGGCTGCAGGGACCACGGTTCGATCCCTGGCACCACATGCTGCGCCAGCCCTGCCCTCAGGGCACGCTGAGCGGGCCATAACAATAAATAAATAAGCAAACAAAAGCTCTGAAACAAGAAAAAAAAAAAAAAACCGTGGGTAAACCACAGAAAGTCTCCACCTAAAGCAGGACAGTGTCCTGAATGATTGCTAGATTGTGCGTGACGCAGTGAACAGCCTAGGTGTTCTGCATGCATCATTTCCCGAACAGTTTTGAGAAATAAATGCGGTTTCCACTTGGCGTGAGGTGTCCTTAAGCCTCTGTGCTACTATTCTGTTTTGCCTTAGGGGAGTCACAGTATATTTTAGTAGAGAAGCATTGTAATGTGGCCACCTCTAAAGGAGGATTTAATTTTAGGTGTGAGTTAAGTGTGTGAAAATAGGGATGGTGTAACTTAAATGGCACCTGGGAGGTGGGGAGTTCGTTTCTGAAATATGTTCTGGCAGCTCTGAAGTTTCTTCCACTTCCAAATTGAATAGATGCCCTGCAAGAGAAAAAGTGTATGGAGCAATTCTGCCCTGGTATGCAGAATTTTTCAAAAGAATTTATTTTATTTTATTTCTTGTTTCAGAACTTTTGTTTGTTTATTTATTTTTATGGCCAGCTCAGCCTGCCCTGAGGGCAGGGCTGGCGCAGCATGTGGTGCCAGGGAACGAACCGCGGTCCCTGCAGCCGCCCAAGCTCTCCTAAGCAGGCGCTTTAGACCACTGAGCCATCCTGCCAGGCCCCTGGTATGCAGAATTTTTGACAAATATTTTTTGTTCAGTCTTGCGGGAATTCTGGCTGATTTTTGTCTTTTGTGTGCATATTTAAAGACAAATTTTAGGGTCCTGGTGGGATGGCTAGTGGTCTAAAGTGCCCCGTTGGGAAAGCTTGGGCGGCTTCAGGGACCATGGTTCCATCCCCGGCACCACATGCTGCGCCAGCCCTGCCGTCGGGGCTGAGCCAGCCATAAAAATAAGTGAATAAACAAACAAAAGTTCTGAAACATGAAAAAATAAAATAAAACAAATTTTTTAAAAAGTCAAATTTTGAATTGCAAAACAAGTAAAAGCAAAAATACCTCCGATCCTAAGGGGTGGTATCACCTGACACGAAACAATCATAGTAGTAACAGCCCCTGTTTAAAGTCTTGGTGCATATCAGTCACTGACAGGTGCCTTAAATGCATTACAAACATTCCAACAGCATCAGTAGATAATTCTAGAATTGATTATACCAATGAATGAGTTTACACAGGTGGTCAAAGGCAAGTGTCTCCTATGAGTAGTTGGCAAAGAAGAATCAGGGCAGTCACTGTATAAGCAAATATCTACCAGGGCTGGATTCTTAAAAATGTAAGATTCCTTCTAGGGATGAAACATGGTTCTATAGAAGACGTACTCTTTCTAATAAGAGTAATTCAACATTCTCCTATTGCCTTTGTGTTTTTGTTCAACTTCTAGTAAAATTTCAGTTTTAAGGAACAGTGCAGATATTTTTGTTGCTTCAGAGTATGGACAAGTCACGGTTCTCCTTTGTGAATACATTCTTCTAAAACTCATACCTTGCTTC
>PVJA010052625.1:0-12320 GCA_004027025.1 Myocastor coypus
CCCTGATGGCAGGGCTGGCGCAGCATGTGGTGCCGGGGATTGAACCGCGGTCCCTGAAGCCGCCCAAGCTTTCCCAAGCAGGCGCTTTAGACCACTGAGCCATCCCACTGGGCCCCTATGTTGATTTCTTAAGTTCAAAGCACATCAGCTTCCACAGCAATCTGCCTGTCCTGTTTATATTGATCAGTATTGTAATTCTGCATGCAAGTTGCCTCCCTCTATCCTATAATTTTTATTAATTTATTGCTTTTATAATCCTTGTAGCCCTGAAAGAATACACCTGTGTCCTTAATACACAAAGCAACTGTCACAATCTGGCATCTTTAGAACAAATCCACCCCACAGATATGTTTTATTTGGTCTGTGTCAAATTTTAAATTTTTAACCAATAGATAGTAATCAGATTTTATCTGAAAGTCAAGAATTCAAATTTCCCTTAAAAATAGAAGATCTTGCAAACCAAGAGAATCATAGAATATGCTACGATTTCAGATCAATGACCCTTAAGAAATGCCAATTGTGGGCCCGGTGGGATGGCTCAGTGGTCTAAAGAGCCTGCTTGGGAAAGCTTGGGCGGCTTCAGGGACCGTGGTTCGATCCCCGGCACCACATGCTGCGCCAGCCCTGCCCTCGGGACGGGCTGAGCCAGCCATAAAAATAAGTAAATAAACAAACAAAGGTTCTGAAACAAGAAAAAAAAAAAATAAATGTTTAAAAAATTAAAAAAAAAAAAAAGAAATGCCAATTGTCTTTCTCCACAAAGAGTATATTTCTTGAGGGTCAGGAAAGGCACTAGAAAAGAGACTCACTGCAATCTTATATGACCACTGGCAGCCCAATTTCATGTACTGATTACTGAGTGGGGACAAGGGGAATCATGACATCACTGCAAATTCAGAGTGAAGGCAGCTTCCACTGCACAGAGCTGGAGTGCAGATGCTCATAGGACCTGCACTGTATTTAAATGTTTACATAAAACAAAAGAATCATGTCTCTCATTTGTACTTAACACTAGCTCCTTTACACAGTCAAATATTTCCAATTATGTTCTACATTGGGTGTTCTGCTACAAAACAATAAGAACAGGATATGGGGTGTGAGGCAAGAAAGAGAAATGAAGTTCTGGCAATATCATGCTTACATTCTGGTGTGGCAACACAGCTGGAACTGAATAACAAGAGTCTACTAAGAGGCAACATATGCTCTTCAGTTTGTCATAGGCCCTATCCCCTATCCCATTTCCCTTGTCTAAGCTTGCCATCTTGAAGCAAATTGACTACCACTGAATGAGTGAGCCACTGGCTATTTCAGACTACAAGCTCCCTGAAGGTAACAGCTAGACTAATTTTTTCTTTGAATGGGTTGGGGAAGTTAGGAATTATTTAACCAATGAAAAGCAGTATGGGCAAGGCACACGCCTGTAATCCCAGCACTTGAGAGGCTGAGGCAGGAGGATCAGTGTGAGTTTGAGACCAGTCTGGGCTACAGAAAGTGAACTCAAGGTCAGCCTGAACTGCATAGTGAGACCCTGTCTCAAAAAGACCAAAAAGGCCGGGCGTGGTGGCGCACGCCTGTAATCCCAGCACTTGGGAGGCTGAGGCAGGAGGATCGGTGAGAGTTCGAGACCAGCCTGGGCTACAAAAGTGAGCTCAAGGCCAGCCTGAACTGCATACTGAGACCCTGACTCAAAAAGACAAAAAAAAAAGAAAGAAAAAGAAAAGACACTACCTATGCACCTAAGCTAGCAGGTTTTAAAGCCAGAACTACAACAAAATGCAGAGCTAAAAATCCTTTAAAATGGAGTTTCTAGCCGGGCATGGTGGCGCATGCCTGTAATTCCAGCACTTGGGAGGCTGAGTGCAAGTTCGAGACCAGCCTGGGCTATAAAAATGAGCTCAAGGCCAGCCTGTACTGCACAGCAAGATGCTGTCTCAAAAAGACAAAAAAAAAAAAAAAAGGAGTTTCTGCCCCAGTCTGACTATCCACAGGCAGTTAGTGAGCACAGATATGGACTATGGTCTGAGCTAAATCTAGGGCTGCTCTCAGGCACCTGACTTCCGCCTGGTATTTAACAACCCATAAGGAGATCTCCTGTAACTCTAGGAAAGAATGAAACAGCGTGGCCTCTTGAATTGTCTAAAGGAAATAGTACAAAAAGGCAGGGCAAGACACATGGACACTACACATGTATTTAATATCAGTATAATAATCAGTAAACATTAATGTAGTTTCTGGCATTATTTAAACAAAATTGAGTAAACAAGTGGGTAAGCTAATTAATACTCAATGATTACTATGTAGTGACTTAAAAATCTAATTGTCATGATTATGTAGCTTGTGGTAGAATATTAAAGCAAACAAAATGCAAAATCCTATCTACATAAAGCAACAACATAAAAATTACATCTGTAAGTAAATACAGACTGAAGGCACTGTGGAAAACAGAAAGTTGTTTTGTTGCAATGACAGTTCATGAGGCCTGCCTTTCTCATTCTTTTGATTTGTATTCTGATTATACAGCATTATTTATATAATAGCGCTTTTTTAAAAATGCCCAGCCACTCCTGACCCTGAAATAAACTAGCACAATCCAAAAACAGATGGTGATGAGGGCTAGGTGAGAAATATCTGCTTCACTCAGGGCCTTGTGGGAGTGTTACAGGGTCAAGCACAAAGTGTCAGCAATCAGTCTGAAGATGGGGGCAGCATGAGTACACCCACAAAGGAAATTCAGCTTTCCTCACTGAGGAGGGCATCCTATCATACAGGAAGTCCCCAGCATTGTGTGTAGGACTCCCTGCCATTTTGTCATTTACATTGTAGTTGCAGAGTCCCTGTCTCCTGGTACTGTATGAAGAAAGTGGTGCTGACCAGTTTCCAGGCAGAAACATCTCAGAGCAGCAGAGTAGCTTGCTTATAGACCTGAATTGATGTCACAACCCACATGCTGCCCCCCTTCCACCTTGAGTTCCGCAGGACAGCTCTCTGGGTTCCCAGAACACATTTCCTGAGGTCTGTTGCTGGGGCCTCTGGAACAGGATGGAGGTTGCTTGTACAGCGAGGCAGGAGCATTTGAAGATCAGAAGAACCACTGCAGGCCCTTCAGAAAGCAGAATTAAAGCCGGGCGTGGTGGTGCACGCCTGTAATCCCAGCACTCGGGAGGCTGAGGCAGGAGGATCGGTGTGAGTTCGAGACCAGCCTGGGCTACAAAAGTGAGCTCAAGGCCAGCCTGAACTGCACAGTGAGACCCTGTCTCAAAAAGACAAAAAAAAAAGAAAGCAGAATTGGTGGGCTACCTAATCCCAGCCCACTGCAGCATCAGGCAACCCCTTGGCAAACCCAGGATGGCAAGGGAAAAGGCAAGTGTCATGGGGTAGACAAGCAGGAAACTGGACCCCTGTAGTCAGGCAGGGTGAGCTGTGAAGTGGCAGCTGCCTTACTGCAAACTGACAGAGAGATGGAGCCTTGGAAAACCAAAAACAACTTTCTTCCCTGTAGTTTCCAGTCCAATCAAACTCCTTAGGGAGTGATTTCCTGCTATGAATCCCCATGGGATGAGAGCTAGAGGAGGAAAAATCTCCTTAGAGAGCTGTCTGAGCCAAGCAGCCAAATCAAACCCCAAGTCCAGCAGGACTCTCAATTGCAGGGGATTTACTTATATCTAATGGCTAAGCTTCCAAATTTCAATTCTATCACTTACCTTAAAGAATAAATAAAAGAAGGAAAGAGAGGTAAGGAATGAAGGAGAGAAATGTTACTTATTTAATCTGTTCAGTATCTGGGTTTAAGCTGGGCATGGTGGTGCACGCCTGTAATCCCAGCACTCGGGAGGCTGAGGCAGGAGGATCAGTGCAAGTTCTTGAGACCAGCCTGGGCTACAAAAGTGAGCTCAAGGCCAGCCTGAACTGCATAGCGAGACCCTGTCTCAAAAAGACAAAAAAAAGTATCTGGGTTTACAGAGGAAGACCCCCTTAGGGGAGCCAAAATCCCAACAAATAAGGATGGGAATATGACAGCCTAGACATTCAGGACATTAAACCACAGAGAGACATGTGCAGCCCTGAGGCCACCCAGCTGATAGCATCTGCCATGGGGAGAGGGTGGCTGGAGAGGGTCATGAAGGACCAAATATGAAGCCAATGGTAGGCAGTGACAGCCCCTCTCCTATAAGCAGGCCCCACCCCAGGGTTGTTTCCATGTGCTTTTTTCCTGTGAGAAAAGAATGGTAAGAATGCAGCCCAGCCATTACCCAAATCCACCCTACACGGGCTCTGTGCCCAATTATGTACAGAGCGAGGAGCCTTCCAGAGCCTAGAAACAGAAAATTCACTTAGGAAATTCAGACTGGTAGCCAGAAACTAGCAACACAGGTAATGCACTAAGAGGGCTCCCTTTAAACTAAATATATACATGCACACACACGTGCACATACACAGCTGACATATTAATGTACACATGCACATACAGGCATAAACACACACAACACAATGTGCACACACTCATACTCTGCAGGCATGTGACAGCACATTACAAACCACATGGAAAGGTGACCAGCAACACTCCTGGACTTTTATAGCTCTTCAGGGACCTGATCTCCAGGAAGTGCTAACAATTACAATCCAATTGTGTCCCTGGCTAGCACAGCCTGCTGGAGACTGGAGACCTTGCAGGGGGAGGAAGAACTTCATTGGGAAAAAATGTTGACAGAGTTTAAAGTCAAGCGGAAGGACAAAGGCTTGGATGAAGAGCCTGACTGAGAAAGCAGGGGTTCTGAGTATTCTGGCAATTTGCATGGAGCTGTGCAGGGAGTATTGAGTTAAAAGGAACAGGAGGGGGCTAGCTCCCTAAGGCCAGGACAGCCCTGCGATACAAAGGGGCAGCATGTCTCTCCTGCAGTGTCTAGAACTTGGCATGCTATAATAAGCCCTTGAGTGGGAATTAACTAAGGCAACCCCAGCTAGAAAGAAGGCTCAGAAACTCTTAAAATCCTAAAACATGCTGTTTGTGCTCTAAAGAAACCAAATAAGATGGCAGAGAAGAAAAAATAGTGCTCACTAAGCACCTAACACAGATCAAGAATAGGTTATCTGTAACTCTTAAGAATCAGAAGCAGCCGGGCGTGGTGGCTCACGCCTGTAATCCCAGCACTTGGGAGGCTGAGGCAGGAGGATCGTTGTGAGTTCGAGACCAGCCTGGGCTACAAAAGTGAGCTCAAAGCCAGCCTGAACTGCACAGTGAGACCCTGTCTCAAAAAACCAAAAAAGAATCAGAAGCAATGTGAATATACTGGCCTCATACTACATGCAAGAAACCTAAGTATCAAAGAGTGGCCCTTGGTCACATGACTGAAACTAAGACTGATACCACATGTGCCAATTCTAGAGTCCAGACACAGCACTCTCCATTAGGGGTTTTATGACCACTCTTTCTATGGATTTGTTTTGGGTTTTTGTTTTTTTGTTTTGTTTTTTGGTATTTTCAGAAAGGGTCTCACTATGTAGGTCAGGTTGCCCTTGAAGTCAATATGTAGCCTGAGCTGGCCTTAAACTCAGATTCTCTTCCATCAGATTCTCAAGTGCTGGGATTCTAGACATGTGCCACCACACCTGGCCTCATGACCAGTTTTTTACCAGGTGACTTTAGTCAGTTCCCTTCAACTCCCTAGGCATCAGCAGCACCTTGTGTAACAATCAAGAGATGGCCAGTGGTTTCTAAGGTTCTTTCTGAAGTAGATCCCCTAACTCCAGCAGGACTGAAAGGGGCTGAGTGAGGCTATCTAACATGTACCTTCTGTGCCGAATCCTAACCAGGGGTGTTCTTATCTGACTCAACTCCTAACCAGATCACTTCCTACAAATCGCTCTGCTTGCTGCCTCTGCCTAGAGTGTGTCCAGCACACTAAGATAGTCAGTAGATTTCACTGGCTGGTGGAATGAATCACTGGTCAATCAATGAAGGAGTAAACATTTGCTCCTTGAAGGAAAGTGTTGTGCAAAGCAAGCCCTTATGAAGATCTGTTCCTTTGGAGATTTCCCCTCAAAGTGTAAGAGCTGTACCTTCCCGAATCACTTCACAGTGAAAACTACCTGCATTGCCTTTCAAAATGCAGATTTCTGCCTCTGTTCCCAGAATTTCAGGCTCAGAGGATCTGGGATGGGGGCCCAGGAATCTGAATTATTAAAAACCTTACCACATGTCTCCAACTCTGAGCCAGGTCTGGAAACACTGATGTCTATTATTTGGCTAACACCCATGCAGTCCTGCACTGGGACTAAAGGAAGCTAAAGAAAAATAAAGTGAATGATTTTTTTCTTAGCCTTTTCTCCAAAGGGCTCAGATCAACCTTTTATGCCACGATGCAGGTACCTATTTGGTTGAGACAGGTGGCACACTGCTCCTCCCTCCCGTGGGTGGGCAAACTGAAGTCTAACCAGGACTTCTTCCCTCTTTTTATCTCCACTTACAGCTCTTGAAGAATTGCATTCTTTTTTTTTTTCTTTTTTTTTTTTTCTTTTTTTTGTCTTTTTGAGACAGGGTCTCGCTATGCAGTTCAGGCTGGCCTTGAGCTCACTTTTGTAGCCCAGGCTGGTCTTGAACTGGCACCAATCCTCTTGCCTCTGCCTCCCGAGTGCTGGGATTACAGGAGTGAGCCACCACGCCTGGCTAAGAATTGCATTCTTTAGAGCCTTCAAGTGTGCCACTAAATTTCAAAAAGCAAGGAAGAACAAGGTCAGGTACACATTTGACTACAAATCATGCTGATGCCAGGGTTGGCAACACTCAGCTCCTTCCCAGGCTGGGCAAGACACAGTGGACCTTTTGCAGATCAAACACTGAAATCTGACTCTGCCACACAGAGCCTCACCAAAGTCAACCCAACAGACCATAATCTCTTGCTAGGCAAGAGACCAACCATTTACTCATTTATGGAAATTACGCTAAGAAATGCTAAGCATAGGAGTCAACTTTGAAGAAGATGAAGAGGTAACTATTCCTATTCTTTTCAGTTAAACACATGGCCCTTCCAAGAGTCTGAATGTTAAGCTGCCAATGCCCCACCAAGGGCAGATACTACACTGAGATCCCTCCTTCAGCAACTGGAGACACCTCCTTAGAGGCAGAAGCAGACAGGCTTCACTTCTTCCTCATTCCCCTCCTTCTATCCACCCCTGGACAAGACTGATGGAGCCAGGACAGCTGTAGCAGTGGGGAGTTGGGGGGGGGGGGGACAACAGCTGGACAGAGGGAGGGCCTGGGCAGAGACCCAGCTGGGGCTTGAGAGGAAGGAGGGAGACATGGGTCTTCTCTGAGCATTCCACTTTTAAGGCTAGAATGTGAACCCCAGTTCTACTTCAACCTTGGTCCCCTCCCCTCCTGGCCCTTCACATGCAGGGAGGTACCCCTGGATTCCACAAATAGCAGGGCTACCAGCAACATGGCTACATGTTGTAGACCCTGGAGCAGCAGCCCAGTGCAGACACAGTCAAGATCATAGCCCTCCCTGCCCCAGCCTCACCCATGTGGGACCTGAGGCCCCACTAGCACTGAAACCCTAAAAAAATAACCAGGATTCTATGCCAGTCCAACCAAGTGAAAGGCAACACAACCTGCCCTACTGGTGTGGATATTGGCTCAAGGGTTAGTGGACATGACTGTCACCAATCAAACTTGTGACTCTCAACAGACAGGGAACCAAAACCTGCTTCCATTAAAAACTGCTATGGCTATTTCCAGTTTCATTGTCTGAAAATGAGGCTGATGATACTTGCCTTACAGAGTAGATCTTAGAAGTAGAAGGCCTACTCAAACTGATGTGGTCTCAGTTTCCACATCTATAAAATGAGTAGCGTAGAATGATCTCACAGGTTTCCTTCAAATCTATAAAATTCGTTCTGCCCCTAGGCCAGTGACCCTGGAATGTGTGCCCTTCATACTTCTATTTAAAGGGCCCTGTGCTCCTCCTTCCTATGGCCCATGCAGACTCACACTCAGCCTCTAGTAGTAGTTGGATCCAACTCTCAAGGGCAGTCTGCCAAGATGTGCCTCCCCACATACATGCACAGCATGAGTGCAGCTTAGTAGTGTCTCCCTAATAGTAAATCACTGCCAACACACCTCACACCAAAAGTGCTCACCAATGCATCCAATACTAAGGGAAAACTATCTGTCCAGAATAGCACCACCCAACATGGCAGCCTCCAGTAGTATAGGTAGCCACTTGTACTTAAATGTGTTAACAGAAAGTAACTAAAATTTCAGTTCCTTGGATATATGAGCCACCTTTGAATGCTTACAGCCGCATACAGCCCATTGCATCAGGTATTGCACACAGCACACAGTAGTCATCAGGGTCTGGGCCAGTAGGTGCTCTCCGTGGGGCATAGCCAGGCCTTAGGGGCTCAGATGGATGCAGAGAAGGAAGGGAGTGATAGGCAAACACAGCTCTGAGAGCCCCACAGCCCAAGCAGTGAACTACATGCCTTCCATCAAACAACGCCCAGAGCAGCTGCTTGCACGGTATGTTCATGACAATGTGAGAACCCAGACTCCTGCTGCCTGTTCACCTCACTCTTCAGTGAGGATCTCCCTAACCCTAGGTTTCAGACCAAGCAAGACCTGTGGAGGCCAGAACTACCATTTCCAGCACAAACCAGAAAACAGCAGACCACAAAAGGAGAGAAAGCCAGGTTTAGTGAAGCATCTACTATATTCAAGATTCCATCAGGGTCCTTACACTTACATTTTCCCACTTGATGTCCAGGGGACAAAAAAAATGCTGCAAAGTTGATGTGGTTAAGCCCACATCCTAAGTGGGGAAATGAAGGCTCAAGAATGGTAGATGATATGTGCAAGCTACTAAATCTCACAATCTGCTACAAACCCAGAATATTGGACTCCAAAACTCACAACCCACAGAGTTCTCTGATAAGAGATGAAACAGGACTGAGCATTGACACTCTCCTCTACAGGAACTCTCAAAAATGAGGGTCAAGCTGGGCATGGTGGTATATGCCTGTAATCCCAGCACTTGGGAGGCTGAGGCAGGAGGATCGGTGTGAGTTCAGGACCAGCCTGGGCTACAAAAGTGAGCTCAAGGATAGCCTGAACTTCATAGTGAGACCCTGTTTCAAAAAGACAGAAAAAAAAAAAAAAAAAGAGGGTCAAGATGGAGGTCACTGTGCAGTAGTACATTTCTGGCTGAGAAAAATGTCAATCCCAGGAAGGTCTCAGCCTTGAGGAGGTGAAGGCCACAAAGACAAAGGAGGGAGAGAAGGACCCAGAGGGAGCAAAAAGAAAGAGAATGGGCAGATCCAAAAAAGGAGACCAAAGTCAAAGGGCAGAGTGCATACACACAATTGAACTTAAGTAATTCAGTTAATTACTTGTGAAGTTGTGGGGCTAATGCCTGTCTTCCTCCATTGGACCTCAGGTGTATAAATGCCATAACCTTGTCTGTCCTAACCACATTTTGTTTCTAACACAATAGGTATGTGCTCAGTAGAAACCTGAAAGAATAATAAACAGAACATCAAAGGACTGGGCAGAAAGAAAAATCTTTTCTGTCTATTTAGTGACCAACATCTTTAAGTTTTCCTGACCTCAGCTGCCTAAGGCTCTTTAAGGGAGACACAGAAGGAAAATGCCCTCTGCCAGTGAGCTCCAACCCTTCTCACAGGAACCCAGTCTTACCTGCCATAATGCCTTACAACCAGAGGTCATAAACCTAGGCAATGTCGGGGTAAGAGGGACCTACAAGATGCTCTCATCCAATCTCCCCATTTTACGAATGATAAGTCTGTGGTCCAAGAGAAGAAGGGATTTGCATGGGACACTTAGAGGGAATAGGAAAAAGTTTCCATATTTGTGCCTTACAAGAGCTTAGCACTAGAAGGCCACTGCCAAGCCTGGTGCCCTGTGGCTTGCTTTTCAGGGCCAGCAGGAATCTGTAGCCCATCTGTCTCTCCAGCATGCCAAGAGGCCTCCCTCCCCTGTGTCATGTTAATAAAGCCCATCACAGGTGATCTTGGAACAGCGTACCAGTAGGAGGTTCTACTGGCCATCACACAGCCCTTTCATTTCCGATCTCCCAGCCTGACACTCCTAATGGTCTGGGCCCTTTCTACTTTGAGCCCCAGGTGGGCATACATCACCTTGGTTGATGCCAGCCATGCCTTTCCCCCCCAGCCATCTGGATAGAGATGAGGAAAGAACAGGACGCAGTGATCCTGGCCTACTACAATACTTCAGCCACCTAGTCTCCGCTTTTGCCTGACCTCATGTTCATGTGCTGTTGGGAGGCAAAGTGAAGAGCAAGATTCTTTTTCTGGGACTCAACATCCCCATATGTAATTAGAAATCATCTACCCTAAGGGGGCAAAATGTACTGAGAAAGTGTTCCTATGTCCCCAGAACAAAGGAAAAAATTCATTTAAAAAAAAATTTTTTTTTGAAAGTGAAGGATAAGGCTCCTGTCCTGGGGGAGCCTTAGGCAAGTAAACATTCAACACTTGTTGACATAAAAAGACCATTTGCTGAATCATATGCAGCCAAGTGAAGGGCACAAAATAAGAGCACCATGAGGTGTCCTAGTTATGGAAGTCTTGAGCCATGCTTCGAGAGCAACATGGCTCAAGAAGCTAAAGGCAAGTGGAAGTGACCCCAGCTCTGAATCCAGGGCAAACACTGCCCTACTGGAGAACCTCACTGCTCAAACAATGAATTACATGCCTTCCACCAAAGGGTGCACAGAGTGTGTGAAGAGAATCTTAGGAATGAACTTGGTGCATGAAAAGGAGGACCATTTTCTGGGCGGTGCCTTTGAGCTATGGCACTGCAAGGCAATGAAGCAATATGATGGACTTGAAGTCAAGAAAATAACAAAGAGATGCAGCCTGCAAGTCAGGTTATCCTCATAATATAAATGTTTTGGGATAACAGGAAAGAGGGATAAACATCACTGTAGTTATTCACAATCCAAGATCTGAAGGTCTGAATTTGACCCAAATATAGTCACTGAAGGGAAGCCCTGGCTGAGAGTCCCATGCTAACGAATCTCTTTCACTCACAGGACACAGTTAGGGTCCCAAAGATGAAGAGGCTGAGGACTGAGCTGGGAGAAGCTGTCCCCATGTACAGAGAGGATAAGAAGCAATACTAACAATTCCACCATGCCATGCTCCTAACTACCACTACCCAGGCACCTCTAACCATAGAAACCCACATTTCAGTTCTAGAGGCTGAAGGTCAAGATCAAGTGTTCACAGAGCCATGCTCTCTGAACCAGGGAGACTTCTTCCTCACTTTGTTACTTCTGTAGGAGGCTGGCAATCTTTCAGAAGGCACTGCTCCCATCTCTGCTTCCTTCTTCACAGATGTCTTCCTTTATCTCTGTGCCCAAATTTCCCTCAGTCATCAGTCTGGGGTCTGCTCAAACCCAACATGACTCATCTTAAAGTGACTACATCTACAAAGATATGATGTGATTATCTGGGGGGATGCCACTATTCAACTCACTATAGCTAGATGATGCCCCTGGGGTCTGCCATGCCCATCCCAAAGGGAACACATTACACCTGGTATCCAATGACCTGAGTTCTAGCCTCAAATTTACTGTAACTGGCCAGGTCATCTCAATCAGATCTTCAGCCTTCTCACTGTCTCTGCTTTCTGTGACAAACCTCGATTTCTCAGGCTCATTTCAACTGTAAATCTGGCATGGTGAAATCAAATAAAAATCTGCATGAATGCATGATTTAAATAGTATGAGCAGAAATACAGATATGTGTGCACACATGAGTTGGCAGACACACTTCCTAGCTCGGTTCTGACAGTGCCAATGAAGCAACAGCATCACAGCACGAACAAGCACATCTCATGGCTGGATCTCAGTATCTAAACACCACTCCCTAGCAGAAGAAACCAGCTACTTGGGTAAGTAACTAGGGCTATGGCAAGAACAACATGAATTTGAAGTCTTTTGCACTGCCAGAAAAAAAAACAATGCTCAAAAAGGTTAGTTGCATGTCTATCCAACTGAAGCAGGCCCCAATAGCTACAGCTGGAACAACTTGAGCAGCAGAATATAGCACTAAATTTAACTAGAATCCATGAAATAGAATATATTTGTTACATATAGCACATTTATTATGCTATATTTTGAGTCTATAGTAATAAAAGTAACTTTATTAATTGAACAAATATAAAAATGAGTGACGCCGGGCGTGGTGGCGCACGCCTGTAATCCCAGCACTCAGGAGGCTGAGGCAGGAGGATCGGTGTGAGTTCAAGACCAGCCTGGGCTACAAAAGTGAGCTCAAGG
>PVJA010052626.1:0-12253 GCA_004027025.1 Myocastor coypus
AAAAAAAGAAGAAGAAGAAGAAGAAGGGGGAGGGGGAGGGGAGGGGAGGGGAGGGGAGGGGAAGAGGAAGAGGAGCAGCAGCAGCAGCAGCAACAGCAGCCAGGGAGATAGCTCCATGGCACAAGTGCCTGCCTGGTAATTGCAATGTCATGAGTTTGAACCTCGGTCCCATAAAAAACAAAAGGAAAACCAAAACAAGACAAAAGACTATAATGGGCTACAAAGTGAGCTCAAGACCAGCCAGAACTGTCTCAAAAAAAAAAAAAAAAATTCCTAGTATAAAAATTATACTAGAGAATGAATTAAGTAAGAGCATTTTAAAAAACTTGTTACCTCCTAATACCACCCTCAACTTTTAAAAAAGATGTTTAGGGCCAGGAATATGGCTCAGCAGCAAAAGCACCTGCTTGGTAAGTGCAAAGTCCTAAGTTTGATCCCCAGTACTGTTAAAAAAAAAAAAAAAAGATATTTAACATGAGGTATGTACCATATTTCCCTGAAAATAAGAACATGCTTCTTTTTATTTGACCATGGCTTTTTTTATGAGCAGAATATATTTATATTTATTAGGGGAAAGAAAGCTCCTATCAGAGAGAGAGGGACAGGAGGGGAGGTTGGCCTCTATTTGAACATGTCTTATATTAATTTTTGCTCCAAAAGATGGACTAGAGCTTATTTTCTTTCCTTTTTTAAATGATGGATTGGTTGGCTGGTTGATTGATTGATTGATTGACTGATTGATTTGGTACAGGGTCTCACTATGCAGCTGGCACTCTTAGTGATTGTTCTGTCTCGGCCTCCTCAGCACTGGGATTCCAGGAATGTACCACCACTCCTGGTTTCGGTGGCTGGCGCAGTGCACACTGGCCCGGCATATGCGGCACCAAGGATAGACCCTGGGTCCTTGTGCTTGCCAGGCAGCTGCACCGCTCCCTCCCCAACCTCGAGCCCTGGCTGCACCCTACAGGGTGATTCAGCCAAAGTCACCTGCTGGGTATCCATCCACCAATGCTTAGCTATCATTTATATTATCATTTATTTTAAGCACTAAACTCAGTACTATGCATTACGTTGAATTCTATATTAGCATTATTTATAGTTCAATACACCAGTCCCAGGTTGCAAAGGACATCCTCTGTGCACCCATCCGGTTCAGGATCTCACGCCGGGCATATCCCGGGGCAGCGCTTACACTAGACGCATCTGAAACAATCTCACTAGGGGTTATTTTCTGATTAGGTCTTACCTAGGGAGAAATACAGGGTGTGTGCCCATTACCCCGTGATGAATCTAATTAGCATGTGTCACAAAGATATACTAGCAAAGAAGGATAGGACAGTGGCAGGCCTGAAGCTGAACACACAGGCCACTGCCCGTCTTTCTTCCCTTCCTCTGCCAGGCAGGTGGAGTGGCCTAGCTAGGGCTCTAACCTTCAGGTTCCCACCCCCTCCCGGCCGCCAGGGTGGCCTCTAGCATCTCTGGGTGCCTGGTGCACCTTGCTCGGGAGCAGATGGCCCTGTGAAATGGCTCTAGGGCCCCAGCAATGCTGGCATGCTTGGAGTGGTTACTGAGAAGACAGCAGCAAAGAAACTCTCCCTGCCCGAGACGTTAGAACTGTGCACCGTGAGCGCATCGGGCTTTTATGCCAGTGTAGAGGAGCATGGGAGGTTCGTAGAAGTGACCTGCTTAAGTGAACCGTGCACTCCCCAGAGCCTGCTCTGCACCGCGACACCAGCTCTGCCGCCTCTTCACCCTCCTGAACGCCTAGCCGGGTTTGGCTTTCAGCATCATCAGTCGCTGTGCTTTTATGTGGAAAGGCTAGGAAGGTTTTCCCTGAGAGAGATGCAACCTGCGTCTCGCTTTTGCGGCCACTCGTAAAGGTGTTACAGTCGCAGACTCACCGCGCCTGGCCTTCCCTCTAGGGCTGGACGCCGCAGGGCCACTCTTTGAGGGGACGCCCCCCAGCCAACGCCTCTCTCCGGATGACGCCACTTTTGTAGACGCCATCCACACCTTCACCCGAGAGCACATGGGCCTCAGCGTGGGCATCAAGCAGCCTGTCGCGCACTACGACTTCTACCCCAATGGCGGCAGCTTCCAGCCCGGCTGCCACTTCCTGGAGCTCTATAAGCACTTTGCACAGCACGGCTTGAACGGTGAGGGGATCCCAGGGAAGCGGGGATGCAGGGGTTGGGCCCCAAGAACACCGGTGGGGACCAGCCCCGTGGTCCCCGGTGGGCCACTCCTCAGTACAAGCAGAGGTTTGCTCCCTTTTCTGAAGGTTTCAGCTTAGAAGCCGCTCTCTCCCAAGCCATATGTAGATCCGCTCTAACAGGGCCCAGCTTCTCCATCCCCAACTCACAGAATGCGACCATGGCATTCCCTGGTCACAACCCGCCCCCCATCCCAAGTCCCTGAACAGTAATATGCAGGCCTAAGGGACACCCAGGACTGGGGACAAACATCGGGCAAGCCTCTGGGGTCATTCGCAGGTGTTGCTCCAGTGGAGACCAGGCCAGGCCAGGAGCCAGCCACGTTCCACCTCCCACAATGCCCAGGGGCAACATCACCACCCCACCCCCTGTGGAGACACCTGCTGTCCCCAGGGTGCTTGAAGTCCGCAGAGCTGAGGACCTTGCCCGGATGCTAGGTAGCCCACAGGGAGGACCATCTTTACTTTTCCGTCCGCAGTGAAGCTTAGCCTACCCACAGCATGCGCCACCACTAACTCTGTGGGGGCTGAGAAGCCAGGCAGCCCTGGGAGCAGAGGCCGCAGGCCTCGGGGTGACACCGTCCTCACCCCCGTGCTCCAGCCATCCCCCAGACCATCAAGTGCGCCCACGAGCGGGCTGTGCACCTCTTCGTCGACTCCCTGCTGCATGAGGATGGGCAGAGCACCGGCTACCAGTGCGGCAGCATGGGCAGCTTCAGCCGGGGCCTGTGCCTGGACTGCAGGAAGGGCCGCTGCAGCACCCTGGGCTACCACGCACGCCGGCAGCCTCGGGGCAAGAGCAAGAGACTCTTCCTGCTGACCCGCGCCCAGGCCCCCTTCCGAGGTGAGTGCCACGTGGCCCTCCGTCCGTGGGCATCTGGGGTTTCCGTGCTGCAGGACCTGAGCAGCCACAAGGCCAACCTTCTTGTGCCAGCAATGGGCAGCCCCAAGGCCAAGGACGAGAAGAAAAAGCCTTGGTCATTTCCAGAACAGCCCCTGGGTTGTCTCTGTGCCCACTGCCGTGGCTCCTAGAACATCGGATGGAGGAGGTCCCCGCGGTGGCCTGGACTACCCTGATGTCATGGGCTGGCGACCTGGACAGCCTCTCAGTGCAGACCAGAGCCTGATTCTCCCGTCTGAGCTCGATCCCCACACAGCACAGGGCTCTCAACCTCCAGGATGTCGCTGTCACAGAGGTCCCAGCCAGACCCTGAGGCTTAGGCTAGCTGGAGCCTCTGCACGGTGCTAAAAGGGCTTTGACCGCATCCTGGGTAGAGGCTGGTGGGGAGACGGCCGGAGGCCTAAGTCCCCCGGGGGGTTAGGCAATACCTGTGGCCATCAGCACATCTCCCCAATCTTCTGAACAGCTGGGGGTGATTTCTGGCCTTAGCTTCCCCTGTGGCTCCGAGTGGGCAGGGCCCGGAGGACTTTGCCGCTGAGTCATGCTCTCAGGACCCTATGGACCCCAGGTCTGGGGATCACACACCCGGTCAGCACCCTCTGTGCTCACTCGAGCCTGATACACGTTATGGCACCTGCAATGCCTGGCGCAGCAAAGGGGACCGGGCTGGCCGCTTCCTGGTTTGACACAGGAGGAAGCAGGACGGGGGGGGCACACCAAGCAGCCTACGAGGAGGCCTGGACCCGACTGGCTCTCAGGAACCCTCTCAGCTTGACTGAATCCAGTGAGCAGCCTTACCAAATACGTGTACGATTCCCGGGTGTCCGCAGGCACCAGGCGGACCCTACTGCAGCATCCTCTGGGGCCCAGACCTCCAGGTGCCAGGCCAGCGCTCTGCCGCTGAGCTGCACCCCGGCCCGTGATCATTCCTGTGCGGGCCCCTGCAGAGACTCCAGATAGACAGAGGAGGAGAATGGAGACGAGAGGTGTCCACAGCCTACCTGCGTGGGTGCTGTAGACCCCTTGGTATCCGTCCAGCCAAACCTCCCCTGCATTTATTTTGATGCCGTTTATTCTTCCCAATCCAATTCTATGGGTACATTTGAGATACTCATAACGCTGCCATCCATCACACAGCTTGTACCTGCACGTGACGTAACTTCCTTTCCCTCACTCCCCTACCCTTCACCCCTGTTCCCCTCATGTACAAAAGCTTTGTTTCCAAGTCTTCCTTCTTTTCTCTCCTATTTTGTACTTTTCCCTCTGTCCTTCCACCCGGCCCCTACTATGCTCCCCTGCCCACTGGGACGTTGTATTCCTTTCTCACAGTCCGTGTTCTGCACGTGGGTCCTGTAGTTTACACTTTCGGGTTCTCACTCCCAGGACACACACGTGTGTCTGGTTTATTTCACCCAGCAGCATGGCATCAAGGTGCACCCTTTTACGTAGCAATGTGACCAGCATACCCTGCCTTACCGCTGAGGAGCCCTCCATGGTATAAGAAACCCACCTGTGCTTTATCCGTTCACCAGTTGGCGGGCATCTGGGTTGTTTCCAAGATCTTGTTATTACAGACTGTGCCGCTGAAAACGTGGCTGTGCATATGGCACTGTGGCAGGGTGCTTTCCTTTTGGGAAGTTACCAAAAAGGGCAAGAGTTGGGTCACATGGCCTAGCTTTGGGGGCCTAGCACTCCGGCGGTTGCGCCTGTCTGTACCCCCACCAGCTACAGAGAAGGGTTCCTTCCTGCTCCTCCAGTGCCTCCAGCATTTCTTGATTGATTGATTGATTGATGGTAACCATCTTACTGAGATGAGGTGGCATCTCGGTGTGGCTTTAATTTCCATCTCTCCAAGAACCAGTGAGTGATGTTGACCACATTTTCATACATTTATTTGCTGTTTCTACTTCTCATCTGAGAAGTGTATGTTCATCTCAGAGGCCCATTTTTGCACTGGCTCTTTAAGTTTGGCATCCCCTGAATTTTTAAATTTCAAAACACATGCAATTTTAAATGAAGAAACCCCCTCTGACCTCCCTGTCCGTCCCCCACCCCAAGTCTATCATTACCAGTTCAAGATGCAGTTCATCAGCCACCTGGAGAAACCAGTGGAGCCCACCTTCACTCTGTCGCTGCTCGGGACCAAGGAGGAAGTGCAGCGGGTCCCTGTCACACTGTGAGTGCCAGGGACACCCAGGTGTGGGGCACCAGCCTGCGTCCTCATGGGCAGACAAGAGCTTTGCTTCCCTGCCCAAAGCCCTGGTCCTGACATCAGTCGGAGGGGACATCCAGCAACCCTGGGTCCATGTGTCCCTGCGTGCCAGAGAGGGGCCGTGTGGGAAGGCTGGCAGGGTGGAGGGGGAGCCAGTGTCCGCACGATCACATGCTCTGGAAGCCACAACCTGAGGCACTTCCCTCCCAACAAGCCCAGCACCCCGCGGGCTATCTGCCCCGCCACCAAGCATAGCACTAGCCGCCCCACTGCACCGGCTACTGCCTCTCACCCCGAGGTTCCTCAGCTTCCCTAGGATCCCGCCCACATGCCTGGGAGGTGAAGGACCCTTCGCCCCATGGGGTGGCCCCCAGCTTCCAGAAGGCTGGGCCTCAGCTCTGGCTGGCACCTTCATCAGTTCATCTGGGGGCCCCTCAGTCACACCCCCCCCCACTACACCCTGAACCTGTCCTCCTCTGCAGCCTCCCAGGGCTGCTGTCAGAGGGGGACAAAGAGCACTCAGCACCTCCACCAGTGGCAGGGTGTTCAGTGTCTTGGAAGATTGGTGAAGAATTCCTGCTAACAATAAGGAACGGATGTATCTTCTCTGTGTGCTTCAGCTTTGGTGGCAGCAGCAGGGGACACCACTGAGGAGCAGAGGGGTTGCCAGGGATGCCTATGCTAAAGCCACTGCCCAAGCCACAGCCTCCCAGGGACCTCTTCCCAGGAGTGGGAGGAGGGCGCAGCCCAGGATGAGAATGGCCACTAGATTCGTGCCATGGCACGACTC
The DNA here is from genome assembly GCA_004027025.1 of Myocastor coypus. Taxonomy (NCBI): domain Eukaryota; kingdom Metazoa; phylum Chordata; class Mammalia; order Rodentia; family Myocastoridae; genus Myocastor; species Myocastor coypus. The sequence goes on from PVJA010052626.1 coordinate 6,116, forward strand.
AGAGAGCTTGTGTATCTCCAACCCTTTCTTATTTTTGAAGTTTTTCTTTCACTCTCTCATGCCTATGTGCTTGTTTGCACACAGAACGATTGCTTTGCTGAGACTGTCTGGCCTTCCTGTCCGGCGGCCCTTGCTGCCACCTCTGTGACTAGGCTGTGGAGCACTAGGTCACAAAACTGGGCCAAAACTACCCCCAGGTCCCTCAGGCAGCCTACCACGTCCCGCGTGGGCTGGAGTGTCCTTGCAGTTACAGCCATTCAAACTGAGCCACTGTCTGCTTCCCCTCGTGTCTTCCAGGGGCGAGGGAATCACCAGTAATAAAACCTACTCCTTCCTCGTCACCCTGGAGCTGGATGTGGGCGACCTGGTCTTGGTCAAGCTCAAGTGGGAACGCAGCCCAGTGTGGACCAGCGTCTGGAACACAGTGCAGGCCATCATGCCATGGGGTGGACCCTCGCACTCCGCCGGCCTGGGCCTGCGCCTCGCGCTGCAGACCATCAGAGTCAAGGCGGGCGAGACACAGCAAAGGTGACTGAACCACCTAGGCGGGGTGGGGTGGCAGCTGCTGGCTCTGCCTTGGTGTCTCTGAGCTCACTGTTCAGCCTCCCTGTGCGGGGATGGTGGGCCGGCGCTGCCTGGCCCCGCTGCACCTCACTGTTCCAATTCTGGGTGATCCTTCTTCTCACCACCTTCGCTGACAGTCACTTCCCTGGGCAGCAGATACAGCAGCCCTGTTGTGGTTTACCTCAAGCACCTAACACCCTGGTCACTGGAGCCCTCTCCCAGGTCACACCTTTCCAGTCTCTGGCCAAAGCCTTTCTGGACCCTTACCGAGCAAACTCTCGGGCCCAGTGCAGGGCGTCCGGTGGCACCTGCTCCAGGGAAGGGAGCTCTGCTTTAACCTGAGCCCTGAGAAATCCCCATGGGGCCTGTTAAGGAACGCAGCCCCGTGAGCTTATGACTCCAGGATCCCTAAGTCCCGAGGGGCAAGAAGGGGCTCCCCAGCCTGCGCATGTCCTCTCGGCTGCGATCAGGGGTGCCACACTGGTCCCACCCTCCCTGCACCCCTGGGCGCCCATCTGTGCCTTCCGGGTCCCAGGAACGTCCCCATGTTCTTGCCTTCCCTTGTCGGGAAGCTCATTTCGCCCTGGGTTGTCCCAGGCAGAGAAGGGCAGCCGTAGATTTCTTCCCTCCGACCCGTGCCTTCCTCGGTCCGGGTCCCCTGCCGTTGGCTGGAGTCCCTTCCATGCCGGCCGCACTCTGGATTTTCCCTCCTGGGCAGCACACTCGGCGGCTGGCCGGCAGAGCTCTCTTCATGCCATCAATGTGAGAAAATCAGGCCTCGAAGCACCTGACCCTTCCCGGGTGGCAGCTCCGGGGAGGCTTCCCCAGCAGGGCCTGTGCGCCTCACCTAGAGGGCTGCCCAGGGCTGTGCACAGCCGGGGGCTGAGAGAGGAGAGGAAGGGGATCGAGGCCCGAGGCCCCGCCCTACCGGGAGTCTCGCTCCCTCGGGCGCTGCTAACTGCTGTCCACGCACCCCCACCCACCCCCACCACCCAGCCCAGGTTTCGGCTGATCTGCGGCCCACCGGTTCCTTCCCCAGTGCTATTCTAGCGGGGCTGCTCCCATTGGCCCGGCCCTCAACCCGCCTTTCCACCGACAAATCCAGCGGGGTGAAAGGGTGGGTACATTGCCCTCCATGGGGCCACAGCGCGCTACGTCTAGGAGACACCCAGAGCCCCCAGGCTGAATTATTAAAGTGCCTTCTCTGTGGCCACGCAGTACCGAGTGCCACTGAGGGGCACCCCCTCCCCCCCAAAAAAATTCTGAGTTGTGCCTCAGGATACAGAAGTCCAGGTACTAATTAGGAAAACAAGATGAATTCATTTTACTAATGGCAAGCTCCCTGCCAGGTTCTCAAACTTTCGTGTATGCAAGCATCACCCTGGGCCAGGGACGGTGACCAAGGGCAGCTCTCCTCAGTGGGCAGGGCGAAGCGGGGAGTCTGCGGCAGTCGCAGTGCAAGGATGGTGGGAGGAAGCAGCTGCGCAGGCACAGACCGCGCTAGGTCCAGATGGGCAGAACGCTCACACCACAGCCGTCATTACTCCGAGAAGCGCGAGGCGACAGCAGGCTAAGTCGTTCACTGCCTCCACGGCAGGTCTGAGGGCTGAGTGATCTCCTTGCGCCTCTGCACATTCCCTGGTGACAAGGTCGTGCACAGCAGGGAAGCGGAAGGGCGCAAGGTGTTGGCCCTGCGACAAGACCTGAGTATCGGGCCGCTAGTGATGGCCTGCGTGCAGAGCCAAAAGCAGTGCAGTTGTCACTGGTGACCCACGCGTCTGTCTTGGCTGCAGTTAATAGAGACAGTATCTAGGGTTCGTAAGAAGGAGGTCGTTACCGGAGTTTTGCAGGGAAATCTCGTTCCGCTGATGTTTACTGAGTACCTCCTGATGCCACGCCACCAGATAAGCCTCCGCGTGCAGAGCAGACACTACCCCTGGCCTCCTGGAGCTCACATTCTCCATGTTTTCAATATGCGTAGCGCTCTGGGCCAGCATTTTACCCGTGTGTCTGCAGTCTTTCTGGAATGCTTCTGTGCTCCCTAGGATGCGCACACAGGATAGATGTGTACAAACAATGTATGCTGCAATACTGTTGTTAGACAATCTTTTTTTGCTGTTGTTGTTCTGTTTTTTGTTTTTTGTTTTTGAGACAGGGTCTCGCTATGCAGTTGAGGCTGGCCTTGAGCTCACTTTTGTAGCCCAGGCTGGTCTCGAACTCACACCGATCCTCCTGCCTCAGCCTCCCGAGTGCTGGGAGTACAGGCGTGCGCCACCACGCCCGGCTCTGTCTGCTTTTATGTATTTCTCTACAATTCGAGAATTTTTCAAGAATGCATCCCTGCATTGTTCATGTCACTTTTCCGTTTCAAGAAGTTTGATTTAGTAAGGGTCCTGCGGTAGATGCAAACCGAGGAAGAACGAGCGACGTGGGCGGAAGACAGGGCTGCATGGGGCTCAAACGCAGGGCCTTAAAAAGAACAGGAGCCAGGGGCTGGGGAGATAGCTCCGCGGCACAAGTGCCTGCCTGGCAAGTGCAAAGTCGTGAGTTTGAACCCTAGTCCCACTAAATAAATAAATAAACAAATAAATAAATAAGAATGGGAGCCAGAGAGCTTGTCCAAGGAGACCTAGGGGCTGGTTCTGCCTCTGGAAAGGAATCGAGGGAGGGTGTGTCTACTCTGAGGCAAATAGTCACTGTGTATCTCAGGCACAGCTCCTGGAGCTGGGAGGGAGGGAACCGGGAGACCAGACACTGTGCCTTAAAGAGCACAATTCACCGTGCAGAGGCCAGGGGCCTGGCTAGGCCTCTGTCACCTTGGATTTTGTTTCTCTCTGAAGCTAGGATATTTTCAAACATTAGAATTTAACCCAAAACTATCCATCACGAGCACCACACAATCTCAGTTCTGTTTGAGTATGCTTAAATAATCCCACCTCCCTGGCAAGTGCAAGGTCCTAAATTCGATCCCCCATTGGGGGGGGGGGGGGGGGAGTCCCGCCTCAAAATTCATGCCTGCGTGCGATGTGTTTTCTCTTCAGAATGACGTTCTGCTCGGAAAGCAAGGATGAGCTACTTTACCCAGCGCAGGAGAAAGTCTTCGTGAGATGTGAAGTAAACTCAAAAACCCTGAAGCGAAAGCTCACATGAGCTAGCTGGGACCCAGAGTGAAGAAGAAGAAGTGGATCTTATTTCTTAAAGGGTTTGGAAACCCAAATTATGTAGAAAGTCTTGTGGAAAGTTTCAATAAAGATTAAAGAGGGGGTATATTTCACTGCTATAAACTGAGTTTTAAAAACGAGATGATGGGGCTGGGGAGATAGCTCAGTAGAATAAGTGCCTGCCTGGCAAATGCAAGGACCTGAGTTCAATTCCCAGTCCCACAAAAAAAACAATAAAAAGGAGATGATACAACTATTTTCAAGTCCTAGTACAACTAAAAAGCCCTACTCTCATCTCTGAGTATTTAATATATGTAAATAAGTACAAATGTGAACGTCATTCTAAACCTACTCTCATTTATAATGTCTTATAATTAAGTCAAATTTCCCACATGTCTTGGCTAATTTGTTCTGATCTGTTTCGAATCATGCTAGAAAAAGCTATCTTCATTACATAACTAGCCCTTCAACAAGGCAGCACTGTAGTTAATCGTCAGCTATGTGTACCCAGGCACACACCCTTTAAAGAGAAGATACAGGGCCATGGAGACACGGAGACAGCTTAGCTGCCTAGTAAGCGCAAGGACCCAGGTTCAATCCCCAGTCCTGCGTGCCATGCTGCCCCATGCTGAGCTGGCCACCACAATGATGCCTGGTGGCACACGCCTGTAATCCCAGCACTGGGAAGGCTGAGACAGAAGGATCACTGCATATGAAGACCCTGTACCAAACAAATAAAAGATTCCACAAAATTCTTTAAAAACAAATCTGGGCGTGGTGGCTCACGCCTGTAATCCCAGCACTCGGGAGGCTGAGGCAGGAGGATTGGTGCGAGTTCGAGACCAGCCTGGGCTACAAAAGTGAGCTCAGGACCAGCCTCAACTGCATAGTGAGACCCTGTCTCAAAAAGACAAAAAAAAAAAAAAAAAAAAAAATAGTTCACTCAAAAAAAAACAATTCTTTTTTTTTTTTTTTTCTTCCTGGAACCGGGGCTCAAACTCACAACCTTATACATGCCAGGCAGGCACTTGTGCCACAGAGCTATCTCCCTGGCCCCTAAGAAAAACAATTCTAATTGAAGTAATAGATGTTTCACACAGATCACACAATTATTTCACCAAACACACCAAAGTAGAATTTGATCAAGACAACAGAGGACGGCCTTCTTTGCCTGCCCCAGTGGCGCCAACACCCACCAAGGCCCCTCACCGTCATCCTTTGGGTCGTACTTCTCCGAGGTGCCACCTTCCTGCTGTGTGCACCCATTGCACACATAAGAGAAAAAACCACAACTGAGTCAGGAAACATTCATTGTGATGCATGGAAACCTCTGTTCAGAACAGCTGGCCCTGGCCATGGAGATAGCTCAGCAGTCTACATGCCTGCCTCGCAAGCTCAAGGACCCAGGTTCAATCCCCAGTACCACATGCTGTGTGGGTCCCAGTCCCCATACTGAGCTGGCCACTGAGAACAGGCATGGTGACGCGTGCCTGTAGTCCCAGCACTGGAGCAGGTGAGAAAGGAGGATCACTGAGCCTGAGTGTGTAGTGAGGCCCTGTACCAAATATATAAATAAATAAATGATTAAAGAAGAACAGCTGGCCCCCTGCGCCCAGAAAGACCAAAGCTTAGCTACCTAGCCCAGAAGGCAAGCCAAGAACTCATGACAAAACACACGCCAACGCTCACGCCAGGGGCATGCTCTTCACAGACGGCTGACGCTTCTAGAAGGCGATCCCAGGGGAACTGCTGAGAGACACACTTCTACCTCCAAGGCTCGTCATCATCATTTCAATGAGGGAGGTGCCCGGGTCACTGCACCTCGACTGGACATTCATTCCATCCTGGAGACGCAGGCTTAGTGTGGGTAACACACGTACACTCCCCAAAACACTGGGCAGATTTCCCTTCAAAAGTTAGCAAGCCTTGCAAGAAGCAGACAGCCAGGGAGCCCGGACAGCCAGTGTCGGAAGATTGTTGAATGACTGATGCCTTTAAAAGTTCACCCTCCTATTAACAGACCGACAATTGGAGAAAAAGAAGGGCTATAAGGATAGCCAATATTTTGGCCCTAGCCCTTCAAGGTCAATAAAGACCCAGGATATAAGAGAACCTGTGCTGTAATATCCTATAACTCAGAGGTGTCCCAAATTTCCTGGTCAAGGAGATTAGGGAACCTCAGAGGAAAGGGATGAATGAACTGCAGTGCGTCTAAGGACAGTCACCCAGAGAAAAACATTCTCTCAGGCTTTCACAGAAAGCAAAATGGCCAAGCAATGGCCGTGACTCGTCCCGAAGGCTGACACTAACAACAGTTCTACAAAGTACTGTCTATGGTCTCAAACTTAATCCTGAGGGGATTTGACCCTGGAAGATACAAAAAAAAAAAAAAAAAAAAAAAAAAAAAATATAA
>PVJA010052627.1:0-12322 GCA_004027025.1 Myocastor coypus
AAAAAAAAAAAAAAAAAAAAAAAAAAAAAAAAAAAAAAAAAAAAAAAGAAAACTGAGCTAACAGGTTGGTCTTCATAGCCAATTTAAATGAGATGATTTTACCATTTTGCTTGGCCAGGGATGCATGCAGTTCAGAGACACAGAACCTACCAGGCAAACATGAGGCCCTTAGTTCAATTCCTGATATCAAAAAGAAAAACAAACGGGGGCGGGGGAGGATAGGAGGAGGAGGAGAAGAGGAAGAGAAGGAGGATAAAGAAGAACAAACAGGAGTAGGAGGAAGAAGAGGAGGAAGAGCAGGAGGCACAGGAAGAAGGAAAGAAGGAGGAGGAGAAGGAAAAGGAGGAGGGAGAAAAAGAGGAGGAAGAAGAGGAGGAAGAAGAAGAGGAAGAGGAAGAACAAGAGGAAGAAAAAAAGAACAAGAAGAAGAAGAAGATTAATATTTCTCTGATGCAGAATTTTGATCTATTTCTATTAAAAAAAAAAAACAACATAATGTTCTCTTCAGACCTAAGAGCTTTTCTCTATTCTAAGTCTTTTTATCAACATCAGAAATCACTTGTCATTTACTTTTAATTTTCTACACTTGAAGGATTATATATTGATTATATATTGATCAAATCTTATTTGATATCCTTATGCTATTTATTAAAATACTTTAAGACAAAGTTTCTTCAGAGATCATTTTCCTATCATATTTAAGTTAATAAATGGCATGTGAGTCCCACTTCATGCTTCTAAGGACTGTATATCACTTATTCACCTGATGAGAGAGGAGGATCCTACAGGAATAGGAAATGTCATTTTGGTGACATCAGATTTCATATTCTAAAAATGAAAATGTTAATTAAAAATGAAAATATAATACTGAACTCAACATTCAATCTGTTACTTTTTATATATATTGCTGGCAATGCAGAAGCTAAGATGACACTCCAGTTCAGGGATACTATACTACATATGTAATACACACTTCATACTTCAACTTCCTGAATTAGTGAAGTTTCTTACGAACTATGCTAAAGAAAGAAAGAAAAATATGCAAAGTAAAGGAAAGAGGAAAAAGGTGGAGAAAAAAACAGAGGAGAGAGTAAATCAGAGAAAAAAAAGTTCAAACGTTGATAAACAACAGAAAAATATCTGAAATCAAGTTTACAAAAAGGGGTAACAGCATCAGGGACATTTGTAGAAATATTTGCACCAGTTTTTCTTCATACTTGCGAATAATCTCACAAAAAGAGACAAAAGGTAAAGTAGGGACCTGAGAAGGGTGCACATGGTCAAAAAATATTAATGTCATTAAATAAAGGAAGGAAAAGTTTCAAAAAGAAGAGAATCAGGGGGAGATAGCTCAGTACCTTAAGTACCTAGCAAGTGCAAGGTCTAGAGTTTGATCCCCAGTACTGAAAAGAAAGAAGAAAAGGAGAAAGAGAAGATATCAATGTAGAATCAATTAATGGAATATTGTCAGCCGTCTTAAAGCCATACTTGACACATAATCTACAAATACTTTAAAGAAATAATCAATTATTTTTCTTCATTTGAATAACTGTGATTAAGTTATTCTATTTCTGTGAGGTAAATAGATTTAAAGTATATAAAATTTGAAATTATTTTGAGTGTAAGTTAATTGCTACAACAGAATGTTACAAATTAAACAACATGGATATTAAATTTTTTTTTTTTTTTCTTTTTGAGACAGGGTCTCGCTATGCAGTTCAGGCTAGCCTTGAGCTCACTTTTGTAGCCCAGGCTGGTCTCGAACTCGCACCGATCCTCCTGCCTCAGCCTCCCGAGTGCTGGGATTACAGGCGTGAGCCACCACGCCCAGCATGGATATTAAATTTTATTTTTTTTATTTATTTTTTTTTGAATTTTTTATTTTATTTATTTATTTTTTTCTTGTTTCAGAACCTTTATTTGTTTATTCACTCATTTTTATGGCCAGCTCAGCCCGCCCCAAGGGCAGGGCTGGCACAGCATGTGGTGCCAGGGATCGAACCGCGGTCCCTGAAGCCACCCAAGCTTTCCCAAGCAGGTGCTTTAGACCACTGAGCCATCCCTACAGGCCCTAAATTTTAAAACTTAGGTTTTTTTTCTCTCTTTAAGGAGCAGCTCATAGACTACTATACACGAATTTCATTCTTAGGTTTCACAGCTTTGTAATAAAGGCAAGTGGTGGAGAAAATTCTTTTTATAAAAGAGAAATCAGAAGGCCAGCGATATAGCTCAGCATTGTAAGTGCCTGATTAGGTAAATGCAAGGGCTGGGGTTTGATCCCCGGAGATATATGTTGCACTGGCCCCGACCCTGAGAGTGCAGAGTCAGCCATCAAGACCAGGTGTGGTGGCACACGCCTGTACTCTCAATGCTCAAGAGGTTGAATACAGGAGGGTTACTACAAGTCCAAGCAACACAGTAACCTTGTACCAAACATATATAAAAGTGAGAGAAAGAGAAAGAGAGAGAGATGGGGGGGATTAGAACAAGGTTATCTGGCTTTTGCTTTGAAAATAATAGTTTAATACAATGTTCTGAAAAATCACTAATACCAGTAGGTATTAGTGGTAATATTACTAACAGTATTAGTAAATCATTTTGTAAATATTTGTGGGCATACTTACAAGTACTAAAAATAACATGTAGCTCAAAATGTGTATTAATAGAAGTGTTCTTTGCATATCTATTCAATAAAGTAAGCCTTAACAAAATAATTTTGGAAGTACAAGATAAACTTTGCTTCTACTTTTCTTTTTCTTTATTTCTTTTTTGTATTTAGGTCTCACTATATAGACTGGACGTGTAGTGACTCGCCTGTTTTCTGCTACCCAAGCACTGGGATTACACGCATGTGCCACCATGCCCAGTCTCAATCTCATATCATAAGGAGTCTAAACCTCTGGCTCAGAATGCCCTGAGGGTGGGGCCAGTACAGCAGGCAGGGGACCAAACTTCCAGCCCCTGCATTTGCCTAAGCAGGTGCTTTAATCCACTGAGCTAGCCGGGCGTTGTGGCTCATGCCTATAATCCCAACACTCGGGAGGCTGAGGCAGGAGGATAGGTGCAAGTTCGAGACCAGCCTGGGCTACAAAAGTGAGCTCAAGGCCAGCCTGAGCTGCATAGCGAGACCCTATCTCAAAAAGACAAAAAAAAAAAAAAAAAAAAAATCCACTGAGCTAACTGGCAGGTCCCCTGTTTCTACTTTTCTATTAAATACAGTGTTAAAAATTTATACGGTTCTGTTTATGATAAAAAATAAATTCAAATCTTGCAATATACTTTGAATTATTAATCTCTCGAGATGTCATAAATGATAACAGAACATCTAACCAAAAATTCTCTTCCTAAAAAAAAAAAAAAACATCTTTTATAGCTTTAACTAAAGAAGTAGGCATCTTTATACAGTTTTTAGAAAGATTATCTCCATGTTAATCAAAGTAATTAAAGCAGAATCTAGTTCCTGGATAACATAGTGCATTCCCAAAATCAGATTAAACTCTCTTCATTTCCAATTAAATTTATAAAACGTGCAATAGCATTTCTGCCACGATTGCTAGAGATTTCCTCACTTATGAATATGAAAAACCAATCAAAACAGCAATTAAGAGTAAGAAGTCTCAAATTGGACAATAAAAGACATAAAAGGCAAATGGGTAAAAAACATAGTGATGAAGTAGAAGGATGGAAAGGACAACAGCTAGGAAGAATAGTTACAATTCTAAAACATGAGGCGAAGAAAAAGGTGCAGACGTGAATAAGGCAGGTAGAGAAAGAAACCATAAGGAAAAGTTGACAAAGAAGGCCAGATTCCAAATCCAAATTAAACACAGACATCTGACAGATACTACAGATGGAGGAACTCAGAGTTAACTGTCAGGAACTAAAGCAGGCATGGAAACAGATGGATGAGAGTGAGGGAACACAAGGCCCCTCTGACTGTCCACTTGTGATGGAATCAGTATCAGTCATGAGTGTATTCAAGGAAATCTGATGTGCTGGTTAGTACTTCATTTAATTTATGGTGCTTGTGCTGGAATGCAGGGCTTGCTCCAAGCTGGACAGGGGCTCTACCACAGAGCTATACTCCCAATACACTGAAAAACTTAAAATCACCTTTGTATCCTTTGCTGTTAACAAAAGGACATCAGCAAAATGCAGTTGACCACATCTGAAGGAAAAACACCTAACTTTTCCAAAACAATGTGTCAGAACTTACTCAGTATTAGTACACATAAGTTAAGGTGAGCATCTCCCATAGAAAATTAAATATTCAGCATAGAACCAGAGCTGCATCTCCATATCTAGTGACACCATTACTGTTACAAAATGTTCTTACTAAGAAGATACAATTTACTGTTCAGCTACGTGTATAACATAAATAGCAAAAGAGCGAATCTCATTTTCTCTGACTTCTAGAAGGACTGCAACTATAATGATCTGTCACCTTCTACATAGAATGGTGGTTACTGGTATTCCCTAAAGAAGTTTATTAACATAGTTCACTTTAGTCAATGGTCTTCCATTCTTCCATTTCACTTTATAACAAGTTTTAAAACATCCACCTGTGCCAAACCTTGTGATAAATACTCACGGCCAATAAATAGACATAACTGAAGTTGACTTATCATTAATGTGCTTATGTTTGAAAAAATGAGTAAATAATCACACTATTTTTTTAATTAATTTTTTTAAATTTATTATTTTTATTCTTGTTTCAGAGCCTTTGTTTATTCACTCATTTTTATGGCCGGCTCAGCCCGCCCCAAGAGCAGGGCTGACGCGGCATGTGGTGCCGGGGATCAAACCGCAGTCCCTGAAGCCACCCAAGCTTTCGAAGCAGGCGCTTTAGACCACTGAGCCATCCCACTGGGCCCCAATAATCATACTATTAGAAAGGGCAAGGGGCCCAGCGGGATGGCTCAGTGGTCTAAAGCGCCTGCTTGGGGAAGCGTGGGCGGCTTCAGGGACCGCGGTTCCATCCCCGGCACCACATGTTGCGCCAGCCCTGCCCTTGGGGCGGGCTGAGCCAGCCATAAAAATGAGTGAATAAACAAAGGTTCTGAAACAAGAATAAAAATAATAAATAAAATTAAAAAAAAAAAAAAAAGAAAGAAAGAAAAAAGAAAGGGCAAGCTGGATGTGGTGGCGTATGCCTATAGTCCCAGCACTCAGGAGGCTGAAGCAGAAAGGTATCCGTGAGTTCAAGGTCCACCTGGGCCACATACTCAAGTTCAAGGCCCAATTGAACTACATGGCAAGACCCTGCTTAAAAAGTTTTAAAAAATTAAAAATAAAAAAAGAGCATTTTCTGGGGTAAACTATTTGATTTAACTTGTTTAGACCAAATTTACTTAGGCTAAGTAACTACTCCTGTTTAAAGAAATCATTTATAAATTTCAAGTCTTATAGGAAAAGAGCCATGTGATTTATGGATCAAATGAAAAGAAACTCTTAAATATTTAGCCAAATCATCTATTAGAAAGGAGACATGAGCTTAAGAGTATGACACACTCCAACAGAGAAGAGACAGAAATAGAAAGAGGAAGAGGAGAGGCACTATGGCTGGCAGGAAGCTAGTCTGCCCCAGAGGCTGAAGAACCTGTATAAGTATACACGAATTCATGCCTCTCTTCATAGAGAATATGCATTGAACATACTTTTCAGTGTAGAGCCTGAATGTTCACTTTTTTCCAGGTCTTAGAACATACCCATTCATAATATATTATCAGTTCTTCCAAGTACATGGTAACTGGTTTAAGAACTATAGAGCAAATGTAACTATGTTCAGATGCAAAGTAAAAGAAATAAGGGCCAAAGAGGGCCAGACAATGTATTTTGTAGTTTAACAAATAACTTTTGGTGACTTTGGCAAACGATATCTCCTTTCAAGATTCCTCTAAGTAGAGTAATGGACTTCTAGCTGAGTAAACACCTCACAAATGTGCAAATTATTAATAAACTTGAACAATTCGGGCATAAAATAGCAGGGAGGTTGCTCATCATTTAAATAGCATCTTCTGTTGCACACTGTCACATACCATTTCCTACTAGTCTTCCTGGGAAGTTTCTTTTCAGCTTTATTATAATGTAGAAGAAATAGGAAGAAGAGTATGTACCTAAATTGGGATAGTACTGGATTACTGTACACAAGCAGGGTAAAATAAATCAGGAAAAGCTGGCTGTCAGATATGAAGGGAAAACAGAAATCGAGTGAGGATGCTCACCTGAAATAATAAAAAGGAACTGATTTCACACAAGAAACATGGTAGGATTTGAGCCCACTTATATGGATATCAATGACCACCTGATATTCAGGCCACAAAAAAAGAATTTTAGGATATCTCCTTTCATTCCAGTTTGCAAATATGAAAATAAAAGCTTTTTAAGGTTATAAGGTAAATATGCCCAATGTTATTATTCTTTCTTGGGAAAAAAAATAGCTTTGTTTCCTAACTCTTCCCATTTTGTTCTTTTGCTCTCTTTTGGGAAAACAATTGCTATGAAGTTTAGTTTTTGTCAGTTGACACTAATAATGGTCATTCAAAGCCAAGTTGAAAATTCTGCTATGAAATGCTGAGCCTGCATCTTCTTAGGCTCATCTTACACTCGGCACTGTGAAAACAGACTCCTAGTGCATCCAGCTGTGCCTTCTGTACCACAAACCAGGTCAGCAAGAGTCAGCAGGTCCAGGACAGGACGCTGCAGCTGCTCCCACTCATGTTCTCTTTTCACATCATTCAGGATTAATATTCCTAGTCACCGAATACATTTTTACTCTTGTCACAGAAGGAACATAACTTCTTTTAAAATATTGTAACAAACTCTATTATTAACAATTACTTTATAAGCTGGGCATGGTGGCGCACGCCTGTAATCCCAGCACTTGGGAGGCTGAGGCAGGAGGATCGGTGCGAGTTCGAGACCAGCCCAGGCTACAAAAGTGAGCTCAAGGCCAGCCTCAACTGCATAACAAGACCCTGTCTCAAAAAAAGACAAAAAAAAAAAAAAAAAAAAAAAAAAAAAAAAAAAAAAAAAAAAAAAAAAAAAAAAAAAAAAAACAATTACTTTATAAATATATTAGTTGAGAAGCAACTCAAGAGAAAATACAGAGACTGGAAATCTCATACAGACATGGAAATTTCCGTGTATTTGATTTCCACTTACTGTATGTACCAATTCAGCTAACCACATGTTTCAGTTATAGTAGTCTTAAATTGAGGAATTGCGTCTTACTGGAAAAACATAATATCATCATAAGTATTATGTATCTCAAAAATATAGTATCTTTTATGTTAAAATGCTTTAGAAACTTTTTCAAAATAAATATGCAATAGAAAAGTAATGTAAACTATTAATAAAATTTTTAATGCTAGGTAAAATAGATAGCACATTTTATATTATAAAATTAGTTCCATGTATCTTTAAGAAAATAATGTATATAGGAGTCTCCCATTGCTGAGTAATGCTCTCCCATTACTCAGGAATGCAATTTCCAGACAAGACTGATACTGGTTTTACTTTCTCACTGTTATACAAATTTATACATTACATTTCTCAGTACTATTGATCATAAGAGATATTTATTCTACCTTTTTCTGACAACAGTTTAAAGATGCTAATAATTACAGGGACTTTTGGTACATATACATACACAGTGATATTTGCTAGTAATTATTACATATTTCTATGAATAAAAGGGGTTTGTAAACACTGTATATACAAAAGCTATTCCACATAATGCACCAATAAGATCATTTTTAAGCTGTGGAGAATTAAGCTAGATAAATGATAATCAAAAACTAAGTTAAAATTAAGTAATACAATCAAAATAATGTCTAAATATTGAAATTAAATGTAAAAATTAAAGTGATTAAAATTCAGTACTTATGGGGCCCGGTGGGATGGCTCAGTGGTCTAAAGCGCCTGCTTGGGAAAGCTTGGGCGACTTCAGGGACCACGGTTCGATCCCCAGCACCACATGCTGTGCCAGCCCTGCCCTAGGGATGGGCTGAGCCGGCCATAAAAATGAGTGAATAAAGAAACAAAGGTTCTAAAACAAGAAAAAATAAAAATAAAAATAAAAAAATAAAAATTCAGTACTTAGAGCAGTGAACAAAATTAAGCCAGCCATACATAACTAGCAAGTTAGGTCAATCATATTTAATAGTTCAGATAGAAGAATTACAGGAATACAGAGGTTAAGACACCCACCTAGCACCTAAGAAAGATACTGGTCATTTGAAAAATACTATTATGACCAAGAAAAGCCTTCAAGCAGATGGGAATTAGCCTGGAAAACCCTGCAAGTACCCAGGGGAGGGAACCCTAAGTAACTCCTGTGAAGAAACAGTATTCATGAATGAAGTGAAAGACATGGAGTAATGCCCTGAATATATGAAATGCAATGGACGAGAGACACAAGGTGGGCCTGGTAACAGTTTAAAGTAGTTAATTCCTTTAAAATTCATTTAAGGGCACTGGGAGCCTTTGATTACTCTTAGTAAACAAAGCGATGTGATCATATTTACCAAGGTCACTCTGACTGTAATGTGAGCAATGGATCGGAAATCCATTAAGAGGTGGTTATGATAACCAAGGAGAGAGACTACTGAACTAGAATTAAGGCAGTGGGACTTGAAAAAGTCGATGGAAATGAAACAGAAGAAGACATGATCACTTTGCCTTTCTGACAAATTAATGGACAAACAGCAAAAGGGAAAAAAAAATCTGAAGAAATAACAATAAGGTTTGACTTACAGGAAGAAGCAGGAAACCAGTAATGTCACTTAATAAGATGAAAACCAAATCACAAGTAATAGTTCTGCAGCCAAGAGAATGATGTAATTTATATTAGACTTACTGAGTATGAGGTATGTTTCATGTGGAAATGCCTCACATGTGAGATTCAGAGGCTTAAGTGCAGGAGTCTGGAGGTACGGATGTGCTGAGCTCTGCAGTGCCACGCATACATGAGAGTGAAGCCCTGGAAATTTCGTGGAATTGCAGAAGTAAAATAAGATTAATTCAAAAGGTATTAAAGTGTAGCAATTACAGATTCTGTTTCTTTTACTTGTTAGGCTTCAGTAAAATTAGTATAAGCAGAAAAATCCTAAAATTTTTTCTTTGCTGAGAGAAACACATTAGAAAATATGCCACTATATTATCACTTTACCAAAAGTTTGTGGTACAGACATTTGACAATGAGCAGATCCTTATGTGTTCTTCCACATTTTCAAGTAGATCGTTTGTGTTCTGACACATTTTTTTTATTTTATTTTATTTATTTATTTATTTATTTATTTATTTATTTATTTATGGAACCAGGGATTGAACTCAGTACCTTTTACTTGCCAGGCAGGCCCTTTTGCCCCTGAGCTATCTCCCCACCACCTTCCCCTCCTTACATTGTAATGCAAATTACCCACTGCAGGGCTAGAGTGTAGCACCAACACCTGCAATCTCAGCATTGGAGTAAGTATCAATCACAAACTCCAGAAGCTAAGAGGCCCCATGACTGCACAAGACACTGGAGGGACACCTATACAGAAAGCTAACACTAGGCATATACTGTACATTGTTCCCTATGAGGAATAATACTAACAGGAAGTTCGGTGGGTATGTACAATACTTTTTTGCCATCAATAATATTTGTTCCACTCATTTTCAAAGTTATTTAGGTCAGCACCATTTTCTCCTACCAGCTCTGAAGAGGATATTTCATATATTATAATATGATTAGATTTATTATTATCACAATCTCCATTTCTTCCTTGAATTCTTTCATCTCCTAAGTGGATTTTTGAAAACACTTACATTCATTACAGTTCACTATTTGCATTATAAAACTTTATAGCTTTTGAAAAATGCAGAATGTCATACAGGCATTATTATAGTATCAGAAAAAGAGTATCACTATTTTTAAAAAGTCTCCTGTGTTTTATCTATTAAAACTCTTCCTTTCCTAAAATCTCTGAAGTCACTCATCCAATTACTGTCTTCATAGTTCTGCCTTTGTAAAAATGTCAGATAAATGAAATTACATATTATGTAGTCTTCCGATTATCTTCTTTCACTTAACAATATCCACTTGACATTGATCCCTGATTTTGCATGGTTTAATAAGCTCATTATTTTTATTACAGAATAATAATCTATCATACAGAGGGCCTAGAGCCTGTTTATCCATTCACTTATGAAGCACACTGCAGGTGCTTCCATTTCTGGAAATAATGAGTAAAACTGACATAAGCATTCATGTGACTCTTTCTCTTTGGCACTGAGTTTTCAATAAGTTGGGTATATAACTAGATATTTCTATGTATCATTGTTATTCTCAAACTCACAGAGACCCACTGACTCAGCCTCCTGAGTGCTGGGATTATAGGAGTGCATTATTACCACACTCTGCTGGCCTCATCATCTTTCACTTATGTAGGTCTGCTATTTTTTTTTTTTTTTTTTTTTTTTTGGACAAGACTTTATTTTTACATTTGAGTTAATTTTATTTTTGACAACATCCTTAAAAGCTTTTGAAAATACTCCTAAAAGGAGTCTAAAAAATAGGATATAGGATAAGTGAAACACTCTGTGTCACTGATGGCAACTTAAAGTGCTTCTTGCATATTTTCCACCATAGAATACTCAGGGAGGCAGAAAATACTGAAACATGCATGATCTCATGGGATTTTACTCATTCAAACTTTGAGGGTAGCAAAATTTTAACTTCATAGCCTTTCCATCTTTCATTTGTAATCTGTCAGTTCCTGTAAGAAACACAAAGAACTTTTTCTTTTCCTCCAGTCATTTTGCATAAAGCCCCCTCAAACCTGACTGCTGTGAATGTGCACTGTATCCTTCATCATGACTTAGATTCTTTTCAAATACATCCCAGTCATAATCTGTATTTCCAAAAATCATGTCCCTTAGCTCTAAAGGATGAAAAACTCTTATAATCTCTTTTTCACACACTTTATAAAATTCTCTCTGAAATTCTTTGTAAACTTTGTCTACAGAGATGTTTAAGATGTGATCAACACACTTTAAAGCAGTCTTTAATAGGGCAAGCAAGACAGCCCAATGAACTAAGAGCCTGCTTTGGCAAGCTCAGGGAACAGGGTTCTATCCAGAGTCCTGAATGTTGCACTAGCCCCACCCCTCAGGTGCACTGAGCCTGCAACTGAGTCCAGGCCTAGTGGTGCATGCCTGTAATTCCAGCACTGGGGAGGCTGAAAACAGGAGGATCACTACGATTCTGAGCTGCATGGTGCAATTTCCACTAGAAATTAAATTTATGGAATTTCTTTCCCAATGTAAATTAAAATACAAGTAATATACTTCTCCAAAGTCTCTGCCCTTCTCATCCACTGTGCCTGCAAATCTTTCCCGAATCAGGATTAAGTCTTTCAGTGATAGCATTGGTTCCAAAGCTTCCTAAACAGGCAGTGACAAAAGGATATTTGTAACAGAGCAGTTGAAAAGACAGAGGCCACAGAGAATTCCAAATAAGAAACATCTCTTCATCTCAAATTTAGGTCTGACTAGAAACTTTACATTGGAAGTACCTTTATGTGGGGAGATAGCTCAGTGGAGTAAGTGTTTGCCTGGCACTTTGATCCCTGATACCATCAAAAAAAAAAAAAAAAAAAAATTAGAAGATGTGAATGTAGGGCCCAGGGACATAGCTCAGCAGCATAAGTGACTGCGTGGCATGTACAAAGTTCAGAGTTCCATTCCTGGTACCACAAAAAAAAAAGACTATGTGACTGTCCCATACTCCTGCTGAATCAGCTCTTCAAACAGATGGCAAAGAACTCCATCTTGAAGTCTCTGCCCACAGCTTTCACTTTCAGATCTATTCAGCAGATTCAGAACACCTTCAGTCAATAGCTTCCTTCTACCTGAGATCAAAAGTGGGCATGAGGGGCCTGGTGGGATGGCTCAGTGGCCTAAAGCGCCTGTTTGGGAAAGCTTGGGCGGCCTCAGGGACCACGGTTCAATCCCCGGCACCACATGTTGCGCCTGCCCTGCCCTCGGGGTGGGCTGAGCCGGCCATAAAAATGAGTGAATAAACAAACAAAGGTTCTGAAACAATAAATAAATAAATAAATAAATAAATAAATAAATAAAAGTGGGCATGAAAAATTTCTATTCTTTATGCTTCATAGTTCTTACCAAACAAGTTGTATGTTTTTTCCTCCTCTATTTTTAGAAGTCAATTTATGTTCTATATTTTTCTTAAAGACGAATGGAAATTAACTGACCATGACACAAGGCTGTATGTCTAAAGTTCATTTTCGAAGTAGATCTTCTATATGTTTCTTTT